>CAMXCT020002246.1:0-108337 GCA_947184155.2 Cladocopium goreaui | reverse complement strand
CAATCCAGTATAAATCTAAGAGAAAATGGAGGTTACCTCATCGAACTTTATGTCTGGATAGACGCCAGGTCCGTTTTTAGTGCGGTGGAAAATGAAAACTTCAAGTACCCAACGGAAAAGTCACTACTCTCTCATATCTCATGGATCAAACAGTTGACCATTTCGAGGATCATCACGCTCTTAGGATGGGTCGACACACGCGACATGATAGCCGATGGAATGACCAAAGGTTCCATCGATCGGTCGCAGTTAATTAATGCTATGAAGGGGTTTGCACGAAGACTACACCCCGCTGAATTCATGAAGACCAGAGGGACACGTCCTCTGGCAAACACAGATACCGAAGTTTGAGCTCGAGCCAGTTACAGCATCTCACCAACTTACAGGAGAACACCCGACTTGAAAGGCACATGATCTATCATACCTCAGGTTCATTGTTGTCCATGTAACTGTTCTGGTTCTAGAGCTCGACCTAGGTAAACACAAGACCTCGTCACAAGCAGTCAGAGGAAAACAGACATTTGCGGAAACAGTACTTCTTTGTCACGTTAGTTCCTCTCTTTTTCGAGTCACTGTTCTCCCTCACTGGAATCATGGTTATAAAGGGAAATCATCCCCAAATGGCCGCAAGATTCAGGTGCGTCAGCGGGGGGTGGGCAGGGACCGCAAGAAGTTGGTGGCCTTAATTCAGGTTAGTGAAATATTATTTCATTTACCCAAATAGTCGGTGCATGTATCCCGATGTGAAACGGTGCTTTTCAGCGACATGTTGGTTGGATCCGATTTTTTTTCGTTGAATCCGAGTGGTCAATACCCCAACGCTCCGGTATATACCCTCTGGTAATTTAACGTAGCTATTGAAAATTGCCATTTATAGTGAGTTTTCCCATGAAAAATGGTGATTTTCCATAGCTATGTTAGTTTACCAAAGGGTATATTAATGATTTCTGGTTGACTAAACTCCCTGTATCTTCATGAAACATATGAAAATAGCATGTTTGGATGTGCAATTATCATACTTCTCCCCATAAACATGGGTTTTATAATCATGTTCCCTATTATTTGATGGCAATAGTTTGGGAGTATACCTATTTTCAGTCAAACCCACATGTCTGTTGATTATATATCCTGTGAAGATATGGTATCCCATGGTATTCCAATATTTCGTGAGTGACAGTATCAGTAGTGACATCTCCGTAATTTATGTAGCTGAAATCTCCACAACGCCATCGTGAATCACCAAACTTTCAAATTGTCGGCGATCTATTTCCTAGTAAATCCCCATATTTTTCTCAATTTTTAGCCACCACATTTTCTTAGTGAACACCATTGAGCAGCCGCCAAAACCTCCATGTGGAGATTTTTTTAGGGCTGTTAAAGTAAGATGGCCCCGGGAAAGGTAAAACTTCACGTAATTTGCCGCAATAGTGAACTCAGATTCTTTTTCCATCTTTTTCCACTAAAATCACCAAAATTCTTCGCGGTGAAATACCCCAAGGTTTTCATGGTGAAGCCATGTGAAGCCGGTCGCAGGCAGCTTTATGCGGCCTCCAGTCGCCTGGGCATCTTGAGAGACCAGCTCCAAAAGCCGCAGGCCATGGAATGCATGAATTTTCTGAAAAAATCAGATGAGTTTATATGGTTGAATATCATTTGATATATATATATATATGATATATATGATGTATATATATACATACATATTAAACAAGGTATAGTCTTGCTGCTGAAACTGGCGGTCTCCTGTGACTCCCGGGCTGTGTTCTTTTTTTATGCACACTGAGTCGGTTTACACTGTTGGAGTTGGATGATTTTCCATGGCAAACTCTTAGTCATAACCAGATGGTTATGACTAACATGGTTTAACCAAAGAGAAAACGACGGAGTTCACCAATCTTGATCGGTTCATGGGTACGCATATACCATGTTGTGCTGTATTCAGCTTCAACTTACACTCAACTTCGGTCACTGTCGAAGACACGGCGGGGTGCGCGTGACACGGCACATCAATGGCCATTTCAGGATCCTAAATTGGAGGTACCTACCATATATATAAGGCCTATTTTTGAGGCCTATGTAAGGGAACATCCCCATAAAATATGGCCAAAGCTATGGTACTAACGTACCTCCATTTTAGGATCCTGAAATTCCCATTGAGTAAAGAACCAACGGAAAGTGGAAACACCAAATGCTGTGATGCCCACGGGAAGCACCATATGCTGGATATGACAATACGTGGCGACTCAGGATGCAACCGGCTTTCCCATGCGGTGTTTGTTTGCCTTCCCGGAGTGCCTTCCCGGGTAACACTATGCATGCTTGGTTTAATCGTATATCTACCCCCCAAATTCAAAATGGACGATTTAGAAAAATTTCATACTCTGAATCATTAAAAACATATTTATACATCTTCAATTATATATATATGATATATATATATATTCATATCATATTCCCCAAATATGTTCAATGCTAAAAATCATCCGGCTCCATGGGCAACAAACAGATCACCAGGATTGCACCTCCGAAGAGGACGCACCGGCTGTAAAAGCCTCTCGAGTGGGGAAAAAACATGGAACGAAATGGAGGAATTTTCTGCTAGCCATGCTGAGCCATGCTCCGTTCTTATGTGGGTATGGATCAATACCTATTAATACCATTTTTAGGGGGATGAACATCCATTTACCAGCTATTTTGGGGTTCACTAGGCACCAGGGTTTTGACCCATCCCCATGTTACTCCGATTTTTTGAAATGCTGTTTATGTAAGGGCGTATTCCAGACTGGAGGATTGCTTCCTCATCTGTCAATGAAATGAGAAATTTGAGGCCCGAAGCAAGACTTGACCCCTTCTCCAACATCTGAGGGGGTGAACATTTTTGAGAGCACATACCCTCTGGTAAACTAACATAGCTATTGAAAATCACCATTTTTAATGGGAAAATCCACTATAAATGGCCATTTTCAATAGCTATGTTAAATTACCAGAGGGTATCAGGAATTTCCACTTGTTTGATCTTGTTTGCGCATCCATTTTTGCACCACATGCATGGTAGCTAGTTCATCTGGTTGGTGGTTTGCAACATTTTTATATTGGGCGGCGTAATACTCCCATTTGACTAATATTTTTCAGAGGCGTAGGTATACCACCAACCAGTCATAAATGAAGAAGTCATGGGAGAAGTGCCAGTTTTGGGTACCGTTGAGTTTTTTTTTGTTGTGCAGAAATTCAGAAACTAGAACTTGTTCAACAGGGACGACCTTCGTCGATTCGACCTCTGGTAAGAAAAAACATTAGGAAAATGACCATGGAGTTCGTTGATGTTCCCATTAATAGCATGGTGGATCTTTCCAGTTCGTTATGTAAACGTTTACCAGGCCGGGTAAAACCTCCAGAAATAGTGGATTTACCCGGATTTACCTATAGAAAATGGTGATTTTCCATATAAATCACCATTTTCCCATGGTTTTCCCATGGTTTTCCAAGGGGCTACGTTTACCAGGCCGGTAGGGTGAGATTTTCATGATCCCAGGTGATCTCCCCATTTTTGCGAAGTCGCCGCCAGGGCCAGGGGGTTGGCCGCATGATCGCCGGGTCTTGGCGGGGCCTCTCAGAGTGAACGACGGATGACGAGAATTAGGTTAGGCTGGTTTCTAGATGTATTTTCCATACAAGGTGGTGCCCCATAGTTAGCTAAGTTGGTTTATAACTCCAATAACTATGGTTTATGGCAGATATAACTATAGTTAATGGGGTTTATAAACCAACTTATAACTGGGGGGCACCATCCTGTAGGGTTTTTGATTGTTTTTAGATGGTTTTTAGATGGTTTTTAGATGGGTTTTTAGATGCTTTTTAGATGGTTTTTAGATGGTTTTTAGATGGGTTTTAGATGGTTTTTTGATGGTTTTTTGATTAGTTTTTAGCTGGTTTTTTGATTGTTTTTTGATGGGTTTTTAGCTGGTTTTTTGATGGGTTTTTACTGTAGATGGTTTTTAGATTGTTTTTTGATGGTTTTTAGATGGGTTTTTAGGGTTTTTAGATGGTTTTTTAGATGGTTTTTAGATTGTTTTTTGATTGTTTTTAGCTGGTTTTTTGATTGTTTTTAGATTGTTTTTAGATGGTTTTTAGATGGTTTTTAGATTGTTTTTGATGGTTTTTTGATGGGTTTTTAGCTGGTTTTTAGATGGGTTTTTAGATGGTTTTTAGATTGTTTTTTGATGGATTTTTGATTGTTTTTTGATTGGTTTTTAATGGGTTTTTGATGGGTTTTTAGATGGGTTTTTGATGGGTTTTTGATTGGTTTTTAGATTGTTTTTAGATTGTTTTTAGATGGTTTTTAGATGGGTTTTTGATGGGTTTTTAGATTTGTTTTTGATGGTTTTTAGATTGTTTTTAGATGGTTTTTAGATGGGTTTTTGATGGGTTTTTGATGGGTTTTAGATCGTTTTTAGATGGTTTTTTGATGGTTTTTAGATTGTTTTTAGATGGGTTTTAGATAGTTTTTAGATGGTTTTTAGATGGTTTTGAGATGGTTTTTAGATGGTTTTTAGATGGTTTTTAGATGGTTTTTAGATTGTTTTAAGATGGTTTTTAGATTGTTTTTAGATTGTTTTTTGATGGTTTTTAGATGGGTTTTTAGATGGTTTTTAGATGGTTTTTTGATGGTTTTTAGATGGTTTTTAGATGGTTTTTAGATGGTTTTTAGATGGTTTTTAGATTGTTTTTAGATGGTTTTTAGATTGTTTTTAGATGGTTTTTAGATTGTTTTTTGATGGTTTTTAGATGGTTTTTAGATGGGTTTTAGATGGTTTTTAGATGGTTTTTAGATGGTTTTTAGATGGTTTTTGATGGGTTTTTGATGGGTTTTAGATCGTTTTTAGATGGTTTTTTTATGTTTTTTTGATGGTTTTTAGATGAGTTTTAGATAGTTTTTAGATGGTTTTTAGATGGTTTTTAGATGGTTTTTAGATTGTTTTTAGATGGTTTTTAGATGGTTTTTAGATGGTTTTTAGATGGGTTTTTAGCTGGTTTTTAGATGGTTTTTAGATGGTTTTTAGATGGTTTTTTGATGGTTTTTAGATTGTTTTTAGATGGTTTTTAGATGGTTTTTAGATGGGTTTTTAGATGGTTTTTAGATTGTTTTTTGATTGTTTTTTGATCGGTTTTTAGATGGTTTTTTGATTGTTTTTAGATGGTTTTTAGATGGTTTTTAGATGGTTTTTAGATGGTTTTTAGATGTGTTTTTAGATGGTTTTTAGATGGTTTTTAGATGTATTTTCCATAGGGTTTTTGATGGTTTTTAGATGGTTTTTGAAAAATGTACTATTAGTTTGCTATGTTCATAATTCATGGAAGTTGATGGGATATTGATGCACTAGTTGGGGCTGAAAATGGCAAGTTATGACAATTTTAATCGGGAACTGATGTTTTAACCAGTGGTTGGGATGGGGTTCCATGGCCTGCGGAAATCTGCAGCACCCCCCATCCCTTCGTTGGTCTTTAGACGCTGGTTTTTTGGGCTTCGATTTTCGCGCCAATCCATTGAAAACAATCCCGAAAAAATTAGATCAATCCCCAAAAGATAGAGATCACTCCAAAATGAGCTCCAGAATTACCATCTGGTTATTTGACTAACAGTTTGCCATGGAAAGATCCACCATTTGTAATAGGTAAACCGGTAAACCATCTATTTCTATGGGTCATCTATACCATGGCTATGTTACAACTAACCAGAGGGTACTTAGATGGGCCATGGGATTAACTAACTGGTTAGTAACTGGGGATATAACCCTCTAAATCCCAATTAGAATCCATTTACTAACTAGTTACCTAACTCCATGGCGCATCTAAGTAGATCAATCCAACTGCGATTTTCTTCATTTTTCGTCTTCCCTCACACGAGGTCTCAGGAATCTTTGCAGGCCGTGGTGGAGAACAACTCTAGACGTGAGAAGGCAAGATGCTGATTCGGCGAGGACTTTTACCAAGCAATGGGGTGCTTTAAGCCGTTTAAATGGAGGTTTCCTGAAATAGGGGTACTGTACCCCCAAAACATCCACTTATAGATGGATTTTCCATTATAAGAACCCCCCAAATGATGTAAGCACGTTGTTTTTTTGATTTTACCAAGCTAACAACATGGTGGCCTGGTGTTTTAAGCCATGAACAGCCGGGCACTTCTGAATGTACGAATGCATGGGGAAAACGAGTTTAGGGTGCCAACAAAGATCAGGACTAGAGTACTGAGAAGGCGCCCACTAAGAGATGATGCAAGGCGCTGGTGTGAGCGTGGAAAAGCTGATGCAGTCCGTGGACAATGGCATGGTACACAGCGCAGTAAGATGAAAGGGGACGATCTTCCCTTCTGTGAGTTGGCAATGGGCTTGCTGCATGTTCTGAAACCCCAATTTTAGGAAGCCTCGTATGTTCATTCACCCATGGGATCAAGGCAACATCCCAATCACGATGATTGAATCAAACCCAACAAGGTTGGTGAAGCCGCTCATGATAGTTGGATAATAAATGTGAATCATCAATAAATGTGAATCATCCATACTAATCCATACTAATCCATCATGATTCCTGACCATAGCTATCATCTGGTTATTTAACATAGCCATGGAAAATCCCTTATAAATGGAGGTTTCTAGCTGGGAACATCATCTATTTCTATGGGCCATGGCTTCCATGGCTATGTTAAATAACCATAGCTATCATAATTCATAGAATTGGATGATGGGAAAATTTACAGGAAAGCCCTATATTTGATGGTCAAAAGCCCATGGTTTCCGGTTAAGCTTTTCCCCAACCAATCCAGTGAATAATGATTCCTGACCATAGCTATCATAACCCCAGCTATAAATGGGATAAGTAGGGTTAATCCACTTATAACTGGGGTGAACTAACCCACTTACGATTCGTGGGATGAGCCACCAAGTAGCTATCATAATTCAACCACCCCCAAGCCGCTGGTGAAATCACCGGCAGTTGCCTCGTTTGGAGCCCGAGTTGAGCCGCGTGGCTCCGGCTGGGGAGGTGCCAAAGACGTGCCTGGGCTCCGGTCATTTGGAGTCGCTCCTGTGGGCGGTTCGGAGCTGAGACTTTGACCCAGAAAATATGTGGGGTATTGATATAGATATAGAAAATGGCCATAGAAATAGTTGATTTTCCCATTAAACATGGTGATTTTCCATAGCAAACTGTTAGTTTACCAGAGGGTATTTCATCCATATTTGGGTATGGATCAATACCTATTAATACCATTTTTAGAGGGATGAACATCCATTTACCAGCTATTTTGATGTGAACAGAAGGGGTACAAGGTTTTGACCCACTGCCATATAGATATCTTATTTAGGCAAAATGGTTGGAAATATGGATAGTAAGCCTCTATTTATCAACCAGAAAATATCCTGGGTTTGTTTAGTCACTGATTTTTGATATTCCCAATGGAAAATCCACCATGACTGGGGAATCTCTGTTGTGATTTTTTTTAAATATTTTTTGGGGCTCCCTTAAGCATATCCAAGATATGTGGGGAATCGTATCTCACATGAGTATGGCTCGCAAATTTAGAGGGTATGGAATCGTCGCCGGAGAATAGGAGTCACGACCAATGACGACAATGCATCCATTCTGTAAAGGGCAGGCCTAAATGGCACCCTAAAAGTTTTAAAAGGCTCCCAATCCCAGTGCCGAAACTGAGCTTCCAAACCTATTTATGATATTGTTTCAATTGGGTACAGGAGACCAACAGTAGCACGTGGGCATCACTTCTTTCACTGACCTTCGCCCGTGCTTTTTTTTCATCTCAACTCCCTATTTTTTCGGTTAGTGATTTTTTCCATTTTTGTGAAACTCTCAACCTTCACAAATAGCTATGATGAACAGAGTCACTCGAGTTTTAAAGCATCGAAAAGGCACCTGAACAGGGGCCCAAGTTACCAGGCTGATCCCCGTGTTGATGTCCAAGAAATCAACACCAGAAAAATACGCTGGTCGAATATTGTCACCCATCCATCATCATAGCTATAAGCGGCAACTAAGGTTAGATGGGCACTTAGTTAACTTTTTGGACTCAGAAAAAACGTAGGCAACTGTTTTTTTAATCACAACTATTTAGATAGTTAAACTAGATAGTTCATAGATAGTTGGGCGGATCTAGTTGGGATAGGTAAGATTACCCCAACTTATAAACCAACTTGGCCAATTGGGGCACACCTTGTAGAATTGCCCCAGGCGCTTGCACTCCTCGCTACTAGCCTTGTGGTCTCCGAGCGTCTTGGTGCAGCGGCGGAGCCTGCACCTTGGACAACAGCAGGGAGTGCCTTGGCCGCATTTCGTGTGATCCAGCAACAACTGGTTGGTGGTTTGGATTATAGTATATATATATAATTAATAGTGGTTAATAGTGGTTAACAATGATAATCAATGATTAATATATCTGGTTGGTGGTTTGGAACATGATTTTTATGACTTTCCATATATTGGGAATTATCATCCCAAACTGACTAATATTTTTCAGAGGGGTAGGTCAACCACCAACCAGACAAGCTATGTGGTCAAACCACTTAAAAGCCAGCCCTTGAATTTGAGGTTTCAAACCTGAACAAAAAGGAGTAGAGTCACTAGAACTTATTTGCAGAAAATATGTGGAATCGACCGTAGGGATTTGAGACTTGTTTGGCAGCCAAGGGGCCACAGATTGGCTGGTATCTCCGTAGGGCTACGCAAATCATTCGTTTCTCCATAAACCCTCCTGGGGTTGGGTGTCCTTGCTTTTGGATTGCTTTTGGGACATATCGGACATACTCACTTTGTGCCATGTCGAGTAAGACATGGGCATCGACATTTTTTCAAACCATCTTGTAGAGAGTTGCTGTTGAGTTGACTATGAAACAACTGGAGGTGGGCTAAAACCTATGATACCATATTTGGGAGGACAAAAATCTCGGAATCTCAGCTATTTTGATGTGAAGCAAGTCACTGACTTGGGGCTGGATGGTATCACACAGAACCCCAAACAGCCAACCAATGCCCTGCCGGGTCAGGTATTTCATGGCTATGGGCCACCAGTACAGGCCTTGCTGCTGGGTTGTGGCCGGATCAAATGTAGGTTGACTCGACCATATAAAATTGGCTGGTGAATATGATGCGCATTCCTGGGTTTGTTTAGTCGGTGATTTTTTATATTCCCAATGGAAAATCCACCACGACTGGGGAATCTCTGTTGTGAATATTTTTTATTTTTTGGGGCTCCCTTAAGCAAATCCAAGTATTAGACTATGATTATATAATTATATATAATTATATATTTCAGATAATACCACGATAATATACAATAATATTAGATATGATATGCGATGATATGCGTATTAGACTATTAGACTGTGATTATTAGACTATATTATTGGCAAGTGGTGATAACTATGATACAATTATTATTGGTTGGTGGTTTGGAACATTCGGATCATTTTTCCATATACGTATTGGGAATGTCATCATCCCAACTGACGAAGTCATATTTTTCAGAGGGCTAGATCAACCAACAACCAGATTATTACCATCCCCAACTGCGGATGAAATATCTTGAATTCTCAATGTACTTGCACAAAAAAATCTGTCAGAGCGGTGAAACGACCCGGCAAAAATTGAGTACTTTGCTCCGTATCCTCGTGACCAGCAACCATGATATCCATGATTACAAGCATGTCACAAGAGTTCTAACATGCAGCAATGACCGAAAAAAAATCCTTGGGGGACTTACAGGATGGTGCCCCCCAGTTATAAGTTGGTTTATAAACCCCATTAACTATAGTTATATCTGCCATAAACCATAGTTATTGGAGTTATAAACCAACTTGGCTAACGAACTGGGGCACCACCTTGTACCAAGCAGCGTTGTTTGATGAATTGTGCTTGGCCACCCATGGCAAGTCCATGTCCTGCTTGGTGACTAGCCATCATGTTGATTCGACCATTTTCCTCCTCTAAAGTCGTCCGGGAAATCGTGTGCCCGTTGTGTTTTGGATATTGCTTGTACGAGTTTCATGCCATTGTATTCTCTTGTTTGAATCTCTTAAACATATAGTACAATATTGAGATTTCCTGCAGTGTGCGCAAAGAATCCGATGAAATCAGTCTATTCCGAAAAGGTCCCTGCGAAATGTGTGTCCATGGTGTTTTGATGTGTTCTGGTTGACTTTTCGCGGGATGTCTGACTTCACGCGTTTGAGCTGTGCCCATGGGGATGTTTGACTGTAGACGGGCATGTCTGACTTAACACCCTCACCCTGTACCTGGATGTGCATCTTACTTAGTTTCTCAGTTGTTGTAAATGTATATATATATACATACATAATATACACATGTATAGAGTAGTAGTTTAATGACCCTATTTACACCTGTGGCTGAACGTTTTGTTTACCATTATTGATTCTTCGTTTGCAAAACCCATGTCCGGAATTTTCCTCATGAACATATCTATACTGGGGCGAATCTAAACCAACTTATAACTGGGGGGCCTCACATTGTATCAATTGATGATTTGAAATAGCTTCAAGCAATCTAGGGCTCAGGCCGCACCTGCGATGTCAGGCGAACCGCTTCATCACTCAGTTCTTCAAGGTGCCATCATTACGTGGGACAGCTTGACAGCGATGCCAAAGAGCAAGATCTTTGTAGCTACACATATTTTTGCTAGTTACCCTCTGGTAATCTAACATAGCTATGGAAAATCACCATTTTTAATGGGTAAATCCACTGTAAATGGGCCATTTTCCATAGCTATGTTAGTTTACCAGAGGGTACCTTCCGGTGCGTGTCATGTAGCCGCGTGGTGATTTTGGCGCATTCTTGATGATGCAGCCCCATGGGGCCATAGGACTCAACCACAATTGGGGATCATGGCTTTACCCATTTATGGTACATAAAAGGGGGATTCGGGATTCTTTCTAATTGTATGGCATTCAGGTTTCCCCATGAAATTGATGATGAAACATGTTTTTGTCATTGATTTCAGCCATTGGAAAAGCCTACGAATCTCCTGAATTTCTGACCCCACCAGTGGATTTTTTTGCCAGGTACACTCTGGGCCGGGCCGCCAAGGATTGGCTGGGTCCAATGGTTTACCCGTTGGACCCTGGCAGAAAACGGGGTTGGAAGATTTTTGTTTCCATTAAAACTAGTTAAAACTAGGCTATTTTCAGGGTCAACAAGTTAATTTACCAGAGGGTAGTTTCAGTGAAAATATCAGTGGAAGTCTTAGGCCCTGGTCGCATGCCTGCCAGTCATCAGCTTCAGCTTCGCACTCGTTGCTTGGTAAAACATCGACGGGTGGACGGCAGGGTGCTTCTGGATGGAACATGAGTTTTTTCCAAAAAGCAGTGATTGGCATTCTACGGAGTTTTCAGATGTTTTCAGTACATAGATGTGTTCACCATTGTGTAATAGATTGATGTCGATTATACCTTTTGTGGTAGTTGACAGACACATGTGGATGTTCATACCAGCAATCACACATCATCGCTTGTAATGGACATGCAGAGTTTCCCTAAATTCCAGACTTAAAGACCAGAGACTTTGAACATCTTCAGCATGCACATATACGAACACATACGTCCTCTACACATACACAGGTGCACATGTATGTACATTTATCGCACACATAGTTAATCCTCGTTACAATCCATATTATTATATATACAACACACAATTATTTACATATATACACAATTATTTACATATATATACACATATATATATATATTTACACATATATTTACATATATATATATTTACATATATATATATATTTACATATATATATATATACACATATCCATATTAGTACCTGCGGAAACGTTGAACAAGGTACGGCACGATCATGCCTTGGTCATGACCGCTACGGTGCCTAGGTCCCGGCCAGCGCAGCAGCCTGCCGCTAGAGGTCTCCACCAGCAGTGGGGAGTTCTGTCTGATTTCATTGACCAAAATGGTGGTAAAATGGTGGTCAAATGGTGGTAAAATGGTGGTCAAATGGTGGTATAGTAGGGAATATAGAGTTGGGATATAGCATGATATAGCTGATCATTGGCATCAACAATTGGGATTTTTCGACATTTTTTTTTGCATCAACAAATATGAGCAGTGGTTGCAATTAGCCCTGTCGGTTGATGCTCTGGGATTACCCAAGAAAGGGACGACTTTTTGGGTTTTGAGCACTGCTCATTGGTTCAAAAAAGCATGGACCACAATCGAAAAAATGCCAAAGTATTTGGGGCTGAACATCCATTTAAGCTAGCAATATATATATATATATTTATATTCACCAGCGCTACAGGGTTTTGACCCATACCCATATATCACTGAAAGTCAAATGAATTATTTTACCAACCATTGAATTGTGATAACCCACGGTTTTGAACCAAGTGCAAAATGAGTTTATAGTGATTTTCTGAGATATTTAGATAAAAACTTATATTATCTTACACAACCTTCTCTTTCATTGCATGTTGTTACATTACATGTCTATTTCGTGACGTTGTATGAAATTTCAGTAGATTGCGGCGCATAAGATTACATTGCATCACATTGCACCGCATCACATTCGATTTCATTCGTAAGATGTACTATTTGCACAAGCGAAACAAGATGACCTATGCGCACGAAGAGCGCAATCTGTGGTGCTTGGATATGGGTTTGTCTGGAAATAGGGCACCTCATTCTATCCAATGGTTTACCATCTACTTTTCTCAACAAAAGTGGCTATTTCGGGTATAACATGCTATAACCTATTTCTGGACTCACCAATATCATAGTATCCCCATGAATATCCCATGAAAACCCCATTCTTTGTGCTCCAGGAGAGGAAGAGGTGCCTTATCTCGCACTGGGGAACCTGGGGAACTCGGCTGGGTGCGTTTCATGATCCGAATGGGTTCCACTGAGTTCTGGCGATTCAGATCCCACCAGGAACTGGAACAGAACATCCACCAATATCGAATCACTCGAATATACCCTCTGGTTATGGCTCACACTTCGCCATGGTTAAGCCATGGCCCTAATCGAAATACCATAGAAATAGATGGAGTTTACCTATGTTTTCATAACATGGTGGATCTTTCCAGTTCGCGAACTGTGAATGTCATAACCAGATGATTTTCCCAGCTAGAAACCTCCATTTATTTTGGGGATTTTCAATGGCTACGTTAGTCATAACCAGATGGTACCCTCTGGTAATTTAACATAGCTATGGAAAGATCCACCATTTTTCATGGGAAAATTCACTATAAATGTGGTATGTTCAATAGTTATGTTAGTCATCACCAGATGGTAACATCAGAAAATCACCATTTTTCATGGGAAAATCCACGATTTCTATGGTCATTGAATGGTTTTCCCCCATAGAAATGGGGATTTTCCGTTGGGATTTTCCGTTGCTCCAGGAATTCTTCGAAGCTTTCGAAGACGATGGCAGCATGTCGCCTTTGCTTGCAACTTGGTGCTTGGTGGGTCCCACGAAGATCGTTCAGAAGTGGTACGAAGTGGTGACTTACCCTCTGGTTATGTTAACATAGCTATTGAAAATGGCCATAGAAATAGTGGAATTTCCCATTAAAATGGTGATTTTCCATAGCTAGGTGACTTGAGCCATTAAAAAATATCCTGGTGAATTGATTGCGAAAAAGGGGATTTAATCCTAGCTGGTTAATATAGGGGATTATGATAGGCCATAGTAGGGAAGCCGTTTTCAACCAACTAGTATAATGAGATGGGATAGAGGTATTTTTCATGGCTCACTTAGCACCAAGCAAAAGCGATCTAATTGGATGCAATCAGCAAGAATAACAAGAACAAGAGAACTCATAAACCTAATAAGTGAGAGGTTTCAAATACATCTGACGATTCTGTGCCATCTTTATTTGGGATGATCTTACAGAAAACAGTTGAAACTGTACGGTGAAGGTTATAATCAGGATACCAATAGGGAGAGTAGAATGTTATATACAGGTTATAACCAATTGGTATCCTGATTGTTGATCCAATATAACCTTCTGATTCCAATATAAGTATGTTGATTAACAACTAACCAATATAAAGGGACAATAGAGTGCTTTGAACAGTGCTCACCTGTACCAAAAAGGCGTGAATTTGAGCATGAACAATCGCCCCTCTTACACCCTTCAATAACCGACACGAGGTGTCGAAACACATCTTTGTGAGGATCAGAAGACGTATGTCCTGAGTGCTTGGCTGTGATTGGAAGAATGTTGAACCTTTTTTTTATGGTGAATATCTTTCAATATTTGGCTGATATTCACCATTGATACAAAACATTTGGTTATTATCTAGGTCAATCTTACATGGGTACTTTAATCCTCTAGTCTTTTATTCTTTTGGTATCACTAGGAATATCTACTAACCAGCAAAGAATTTAATTTTTTTGCAGGGTATCTAAGATTGGCAATGTTATGGTGAATACTCACCGTTTTTCATGGGGACGAAGGTGCCATCTGGTCACCATCTGCTAATCGAAGTGGCCATGAATTTCTTCATTACTATTACTATTACTGTTGCTATTGCTGTAACTATTGCTATTACTGTACTATACTGTTGCAATACTATGTTAATATGGGTATGGATCAATACCTATTAATACCATTTTTAGTGGGATGAACATCCATTTACCAGCTATTTTGATGTTCACCAGGGGTACAAGGTTTTGACACACTGCCATATTGCTGTTACTCTTTATGCTAGTGTTGCTATTAGTCTTATCATTGTTATTATTGCGTTGCCGCAGACCCTGAGGACGCCAAGATCAAGGACAGGTGAGTCCAAAGGTGTCCTTGTGTCCTTTGTGCGTCGTGCGTCCTAAGTGGGGTAAATGATACGCACCTCATTGATCTCTCAACATGAGATCATTTTGATGGGGGTTTCTGAACATTGGGGAGACTGAATCCTAAACCACTGGTTTCACTATTCACATGACCGATTCTGGATGATTTTTTGCTCCACCTCCCCCGTTTTAGGATCCCCCTAAATCACGAAATCCGACAATTACAACTGGGCCGAAGTGATGTGCAGACCAGTTGAGATCTAGCAAAACATGTGTGGACAATCGAAGATTGCCATTCAAGTGGGTGAGATATCAAGTTGGAGAAAGCCAAATGCAAGCCATGGATTTCTTCACGGACAAAAAGGCGATGTGGGGTGGAATGGAATGGGTCCCACTTGAAGCCGAGATGTGCCCATGTTGGGTTCAATGGAATGTTTTCATGTACCCTCTGGTAAACTAACATAACTATGGAAAATCACAATTTTTCATGGGAAAATTCACTATAAATGGTCATTTTCAATAGCTACGTTAAATTACCAGAGGGTATTTGATCATTCTACCCAACAGGGGTAATGTTTCCAAACTCTTCCCATTCCACCCAGCACATGTCTTGTTGTTGATTTATGTATTCGTGATTCAATCTACCCATAGCCTCCAGAAAAATTTAAGCATGGAAAATCATCCATTTATATAGATGATTCTGATTCTCCGATAATCATCCATTTATAGATGATTCTGATTCTCCAATAGATTTTCGCATTAAAGAAACGGTGGGATGCTAAAAATTGCCATGTTGCCACAGAGGTTTCCGTGGTTTCTGCATCACCCCAAGGGGACGGCGGTTCCTGCCACAGGAGACGGTGCGCCAGCGGCGGTTGCAAGAAGAGTGGGGGAAGCGGGCGGCTTCTCGGCTCCAAAAAAAGCGGCAGAATTCCTACCCTCTGGTAAACTTACAAAAAACTATGGAAAATCACCATTTTTAATGGGAAAATCAACTATAAATGGCCATTTTCAATAGCTATTTTGACATAACCAGAGGGTATGCCAAAAGATTGGGCTTGGCCGACGGAATTTTCAACCCTAGACACAGTGATTTCGAAACCACCAGATCAATGTGGATGTCTCACGTGAACAAAGATTGGAATGTCACCAGCAAGAACGTAGTATATATATATAATTAATAGTGGTTAATAATAGTGGTTAATAATGGTTAATAATGATAATCAATGATTAATATATCTGGTTGGTGGTGACTGGAACCATGGAATTTTATGACTTTCCAGAAACAGTTGGGAATGGAATGTCATCATCCCAACTGACGATTCGTCCATCATTTTTCAGAGGGGTAGGTCAACCACCAACCAGCATTTTTGGACTCCACAGCAGTCGCTTTCTGTTTCTCGACAGTATTCACTCAGCGCCCTATGGCTGAACGAAGCTCCGACCTTTTTTTCGTGCGGGCACGCATAGCTGATATGTGTTGATATGGTGATCTGGTTGTTGGTTTGGAACATGAATGTTATTTTCCATGTCACAAAAATGGGATGCAGTAATCCTTCCCATTGACTTTCACTCCATCATGTTTCAAGATGGTTAAAACCACCAACCAGTGATACTATTTATTTGTTTAAATATTATATCAATGGGAATTTCAGGATCCTAAAAAGGAGGTACTGTACCATATAAGGCCATATTTTGTGGGGATATTCCCTTACATAGGCCTTACATAGGCCTTATATATGGTAGGTACCTCCAATTTAGGATCCTGAAATGGCCATTGATATTTATTTAAATATTATATGCGTACCCATGAACCGATCAAGATTGGTGAACTCCGTCGTTTTCTCTTTGGTTAAACCATGTTAGTCATAACCATCTGGTTATGACTAAGAGTTTGCCATGGAAAATCACCATGTTTTTCATAGGTAAACCCAGATAAACCATCTATAAATGGGCCATCTATACCATGGCTATGTTAGTCATAACCAGAGGGTAAGCATTTCTGATGGTCAAGGCCCAATTTTGACGGTCACCATCTCCGGTCCTTGGCACAGCGACAGCACTTGGTCGCCAGGAAAAGGCCGCTGCCACCCTGCAGAGCATCGTGAGAAGGTTTTTGAGGCGTCGAAGATAATGGGATGATGACCTGCAGCTATAGCAACCCAGAAAAAGATGCAGAAACGGATGAAAAGGTGCCAACCTTACCCTCTGGTAATTTAACCTAGCTATGGAAAATCACCATGCTATTAATGGGAAAATCCACTATAAATGGCCATTTTGGATAGCTTTTTGTATGTTTACCAGAGGGTAAATTCAGTGGTATCGCTGGTAAACACGAAGCCTTTTCTGCATCCCAGGCGAATTCTTTTTTTTTGGTTTACCAGACATGTCTGATCTAAGCAACATGTCCACAAATGACATGATATGGGTATGGGTCAATACCTATAGATACCATTTTTAGGGGGATGAACATCCATTTACCAGCTATTTTGATGTTCACCAGGGGTACAAGGTTTTGACCCATTCCCATATGACTTCAACATCCCATTGGTCAACTGTATTTGGATGGGAAGACAACAATGAACAAACGTTTTGCTCCAATTTCAAATGTTGCTGGGACGGTCCTCACAATTTCAAACGTGAGGTAAGGTGGTAGACCCGAAAAAACAAGCTGTATCTTTCATTTTATCAAAAGAAGAGGAGATATGACTGCGTTTACCTCACTTTGGTAATCTACGACTGCAGGTTAGAGAATCCTGCATGTGTAGATGGCTTCCCTGTTGACATTGATGACCTTTTAGCCAGTCTTATATCCAGCCTGTGATGTGCAGCTTCATGGGTTCCATCAGGCTTAGGTTTTGGCCTTCATTGTATTGTTTTTAAAGTTCCATGGTATAGATGCCCCATTTATAGATGGTTTACCTATTAAACATGGTGATTTTCCATGGCAATGTTAGTCATAACCAGATGGTAATGGTTCCCATTGAATCCGTTTGTTCTATTTTCCTCGTTTTCTGATGAGACTTGCAGTTGAAGGATGCGACCATGTAGAAAACAGGAAACGGAGCTTCTGGAAGCGTGACACAAACATCTGTTGCAATTGCCGCTTGTTTCATAGTGAAATGCTCGATTCTTTGGCGAAAAGCCCAAAACAAGAAGCAAGATGAAGATAATATAATGGATATTAATGGACATTAATGGACATTAATGGATATTAATGGATATTAATTGATATTAATGGATATTAATGGATATTAATGGATATCAATGGATATTAATGGATATTAATGGATATTAATGGATATTAATGGATATTAATGGATATTAATGGATATTAATGGATATTAATGGATATTAATGGATATTAATGGATATTAATGGATATTAATGGATATTAATGGATATTAATGGATATTAATGGATACTAAAGGATATTAATGGATATTAATGGATACTAAAGGATATTAATGGATATTAATGGATATTAATGGATATTAATGGATATTAATGGATATTAATGGATATTAATGGATATTAATGGATATTAATGGATATTAATGGATATTAATGGATACTAAAGGATATTAATGGATATTAATGGATACTAAAGGATATTAATGGATATTAATGGATATTAATGGATATTAATGGATATTAATGGATATTAATGGATATTAATGGATATTAATGGATATTAATGGATACTAATGGATATTAATGGATACTAAAGGATATTAATGGATATTAATGGATATTAATGGATATTAATGGATATTAATGGATATTAATGGATATTAATGGATATTAATGGATATTAATGGATATTAATGGATATTAATGGATATTAATGGATATGAATGGGATATGAATGGATATGAATGGATATTAATGGATATTAATGGGATATTAATGGATATTAATGGATATTAATGGATATTAATGGATATTAATGGATATTAATGGATATTAATGGATATTAATGGATATTAATGGATATTAATGGATATTAATGGATATTAATGGATATTAATGGATATTAATGGATATTAATGGATATTAGTGGATATTAATGGATAATGACAATTTAATCATATTATACTAATTGATAACCAAAAGAAACAAATAAGCATGGTTTCAGATCAACAATATAAAAGGACACTATCTGGTCAGCATTGGTTTGTTTGGCAATTGCCTTTTGCATTTTGCCCTGCAGATGAAACAAGTGCATACAAGTGCGTTGTGTGGTTCGCGGAGATACATCATTGTTTTTGGAAGACACAAAGTAATAGAAGAACATCATTACGCATGTTCGTTCGCTTAATGTGGACGCTCCATGTATATACGCCTATGGTCTTAGATCATGAAACAATGAAAACGATTGTCACTTTTCGGGGCTAGCTTTGTTTTTAATTTTCTATCATTTACATTTGCACGTTTTGGAAATTTGAACTCCTAATTTGTGAATTTCATTTTGAGGTATCTATTTTTTTGAATGTTTTATTCCTGCCTATATTTATGTTGATCTTTGCACACACTCACATATATACATATACAACATCATAAGATACGTAACATACATATTTATTTCACCCTCAATCACAGCTTTTTCACAGCTTTTTCGATGGGCAGTTACGTGTGTGACCCGTGTGACCCTCCAGCAGCTCTGTAGGCACCGACGAAAGCAGTGCCTCGGAGAGTTGGGTTGAAATGTGTCCCAGCTAGCGTTGCTAGCTACGGGATACTATCCAACTGGTAATTCAACATAGCTATTGAAAATGGTGATTTATAGTGGATTTACCCACTAAAAATGGTGATTTTCCATAGTTATGTTAGTTTACCAGACAGTAACCAACTGGGTCATAAAGATGTTAAGATATCTGTCAGCTATTTTCGTTGCCATGTGCGTCCATCTCAGGCATTGTCTCTCGAAAGGTGCTTCTTTTGGACCATGTCAACAAAATTATGTGTCCTCTTCCTGTTGATATGGTGTTTGTCCTGGCAACAGGAGTTCTGTGTGTCAACTTAGAGCTATCCCTGAGAAGATCATTTAAAAGGTTCGACTCGAAGTTACTGTGTTTTCTTGAGATAAAGAGCTCAAGCAAACGCAAACCGATTTGCCCGGCCACCTAATTCCAGTTATTTGAGGGCACCTTCTTTAATCTGGCAATGAGAAAGCCACAATTCCAAATGCTAGATCATATACACATGGCCCATTTTCGAGCCAGCTACGTCTGTTTACCATTCAATAAACCTGCCTATTTGCTTACAGTAATTCATTCAGCATACTGAAATAGGAAAATCGTGTATTGGGTTTACAGCATTCTCGTAGTTTTTTCGGAAAAAAAAATCATCACTTGGGGTCATATAACATCATCCCGAACCAGGTTATGTCAAGGCGAACCTGGGTACTCAATAAACTGAGTTAATTGGGAATGGTTTATAACGTCATTATTTCAGATGTTCCCATATTATCCATCATTATCCATCATTCATCATATTATCAATTAGTATCATATGATTAAATTGTCATTATCAACCATTATCCATTAATATCCATTAATATCCATTAATATCCATTAATATCCATTAATATCCATTAATATCCATTAATATCCATTAATATCCATTAATATCCATTAATATCCAGTATATTATACGTTACATTATCCATCATGGAATATCCATTCCATCATCCCATCATCATTCTTCATCCCCATGTTTGATCCGTGAGATTGTCCCATGATTTACCCGGCCTGGTAAACGTTTACATAGCGAACTGGAAAGATCCACCATGCTATTAATGGGAAAACTCACGAACTGTCGACTGGGCCATTTTCAAGTTCGCAAACTGTAAACGTTTGATCCAGAGGGTATCCCATCATTATTTCATGATGCTTCCCTCCTTAGAACCATTTTACCAAGGCCGTTGATGCTTCAGCAGCCCCACCCCTGACCTTTCGTGACGTTTCGCCCCACGTTTCGCCCCATTTTCGTGACGTTTCGCTCAGGAACCATGCAGCCAGCTGCATTCAACGGGCCTTTCGGTCGCGCCACACCTTGGAAACGTGCGGGTGCTTGAACGGTGCAACCAGCTGGTGGCTGAAACATACAAAAAACTATGGAAAATCACCATCCTGAATAGGTAAATCAACGAACTAAATGGCCATTTTCAATAGCTACGTTAGTTTACCAGAGGGTAGGAATGTATTATGATTTATTTATCCTCTGGTTATTTAACAGTTCGCCATGGAAGCCATGGCCCATAGAAATAGATGATTTTCCCAGCTAGAAACCTCCATTTATTTAGGGGATTTTCCATGGCGAACTGTTAAATACCAAAATGGTAACCCTCAAAATGGTGGCCATTTTTAGTGCTTCAAAATTTCCATCTGGTTATGACTAACAGTTTGCCATGGAAAGATGCACCATGCTATTAATAGGTAAACCATCTATTTCTATGGGCCATCTATACCATGGCTATGTTAAATAACCAGAGGGTAGGTGTAACTAGATAAATAGATACGTACTAAATAGCTAAATTTAGATAAATGAATGAATACCTAAATATATACACCTATATATGTATGTAAAACGATGTATGGACAGTATGATCCCAATCGACTTTCATATTTCTGTGATGGATTGACGCTTCCAAACAGATCAATCTTGAAGGTTTTTTTCACGCTGAAAACAAGAAATAATGCCATTTCGTCGGAGATCACCAGCGATTCTCAGAAGGATGGACGATTTGTACTTGGCGAATCGTAAGTGGGTTAGTTCACCCCAGTTATAAGTGGATTAACCCTACAAAAATCCCATGTAAATCACTGGGGTTTTCACTAAGCCACTTACGATTCGTGGGTAGTTCGCCACCAAGTAACAACCTCTCCGCGAGCTTCGAAGCTGGGAATCCATCAGAACTGTGAAGCAAGGTCCAGCATAGCAGACACTCCACTGGCCACGGCGGCCACGCCGCATGGGGATTTGACCAACATTTACCCGGCCTGGATCAAACGTGAACAGTTTGCGAACTTGAACATATAGTTATGTAAACGTTTACCAACATTTACCAACAAGAAAAGGGATATGGGACTGGGTCAGTACTTCTAGAACCTTCTGAACTCATCTTGAAAGGGGATGAACATACAGTCATACGCCAGCCATTTTGACGCGGAAACCGGGGTGCTAGGCTTTTGATCCGCATTCAGATACTTACCCTCTGGTAAACTAACATAACTATGAAGCATCACAATTTTTCATGGGAAAATTCACTATAAATGGTGATTTTCCATAGTTATGTTAGTCAGTACCAGGGGGTAATCATGACATTGTGGGAGTGAGAATCAACCCTAGATGGGCAGATTTTTAGCCAGGTCAGTAATTACCTGGAAGAACATAACTGGTTAAGGTTCAGGGCATTTGAAAACAATGGGCCCTGGGCCCCCGAATCTTCAAAAAAGTGGAGAGGTCGAAGAAACGAAATCCAGTGAAACCAGTTGTTAGCTGTTAGCTGAAAGGCTGAAGCAGCGGAGGCAGATGTTTTCCAGTTACTTGAAAAAAATCGCAGATGGTTAAACATGTGTTAATGAACAATTTATATTAGCAGCTGTTTCCCAGTTAGTGAGTGAGTTGGTGACTTAGTTAGTGAACATATTTTCACACCTGCGAAGGATTGTTAACATATCTTTTCAACCAAAAAAACTGTGGAAGCATCCAGCGGCTCCACAGGCCGAGCATCATCCCCTTTGCCTCGGCTTCGACGGCTTCGACGAGGCCGTTGGGACCATTTTGTGGGTTGATGATCCTATGCATCTCTACCAGTCAAATGAGGAGTTCAAAGTTGCTCATGCTTTACTTCATTGATCTTCATTGTATTGTTCAATGATGTTTAGTATCAACCCTCGATGGTAGAATAAACTATGGTTTATGGATTAGGGAGGTACTCCCCAAATAATGAGAATCTGATACTTAAATGGTACCACCAATTAAACAGCCGTTTGGATCCGTTTGGGGTTTATTCATCGATGGTTGACATCAGCATATTGATTTATAGTAATGGTAATCTGGTTGGTGGTTTCAAACATTTTTTTTATCTTCCAGAATATATGGGATAATCCTCCCCATTGACTAGTATTTTTCAAGATGGTTAAAACCACCAACCAGTAATGATTGATGATTTTTTCCCTTTCAATGACTCCTGAATGGCCAATGTTGATAGGGTTTCGATGGAACATCTCCAACCGTCAGAGACTAACCAGCTAAGGATGAACGGGGTAGCAGTCACTTGAACCGACAGAATTGCTCTGCCATGCCTCAGCATATCCATGCCATAGCGTGCCAGGGGAAGCACACTTTACCGGATCCAGGCAGTGCAGTCCATCGATCCATGGGGTGAGTTGGGGGACTGTTGAATGGTTGGAATGTTGCAGTCAATGGATTGATTTAAGGGAAAAATTATAGAAAAGCCCCATATTTCATAGGAAAATCGATGGTTTCCTGTAGATTTTCCCTTAAACCAATCCATTGATGCAGGAACTGAGCTAAACATCCGGCAAGGATTGGGGCTTTGCATTGCCAGATTAGACCAGGGGATGAATCCTTGCCATGGGTCGCCAAGCCGACCAGATCAAACTTCCACAGCGCGCCATGGCCGGGGTCCAACGGGGTGGCGGCAGGAGGAGCCCCATGAAAGCAGAAGATTCGCTCAAGGTTTTTTTTTTGTGTCTGGGAAAGATTTTTGGCCATTCTTGTTGAGGAATATGTTGCATCCCAAACAGCGAGGACTTGGGATATTTTTGTTTTTGGGTAGGGGATGTGTAGTCAGGATACCTGGGGCTGCCAGGCCATTAAGGTCCTCTACCCTCTGGTGAACGTTTACAAAAACCGATGGAACATCACCATTTTTAGTGGGTAAATCAACTATTTCTATGGCATTCAATGATATTAAATGGCCATTTTCAATAGCTTTTGTATGTTTACGGGAGGGTAGGTGCTCCATTTTCAGTCAGCCAGATGTGTTGCCTCGCCTCGCTTCGCTAGGCTCGATCTTGCACCTGGATCTTGACACGGGACCCAAGCTCCAGGACCTCAAGAAGGTGGGACCCAGGGAACTCAAGGTCCACCTTCGGATGGCAAAGTCGACATTGGATTCCAGTGGTGTATCATTTCAGGGCTGTACCCTCTGGTGAACTAACAGTTTGCTATTGAAAATGGCCATTGAAATAGTGGATTTTCCCATTAAAAATGGTGATTTTCCATTGCTATGTTAGTTCACCAGAGGGTATCATGAATCATCAACAAATGAAAGTGTGGAAGGGACAATGGGAAACTATGGGAAAATCAAGCCAACGATGTGGCCAGGAAACATAGGTTTTTTCTTGCGCAGATTTGGCAACGAGTTTTAGTTGGATCCGCCGGCAACCGGGTGGTCTCATTGCCCATGGTCGCAAACTGTGACAGCGCAACGTCGCTTCGGGATGTACTTGGCTACGGCATCTTACGTAATGAGTCGGCTCAAAAACACCAATGCTCCAAAGGTCACCAAGCTCTACTGGTGATAGGTCAGTGCTGGGAAAATCCATCTGGTGGTGACTGGAACAACATGAATTTTGAATGACTTTCCAGAAACAGTTGGGAATGGAATGTCATCATCCCAACTGACGATTCGTCCATCATTTTTCAGAGGGGTAGGCTCAACCAACCAGCCATGATGGGGGGATTTTTCCAAGACCGCTTTGCTGACCAACCAGGCTCTTGGTCGCGCCAACCATCGTGGGGACACCCAGTGGGAAGTGGGCTTTGTGACTGGCAGTTGATGGGAACAAAATTCCATCCACTTCGTAACTCTGGGTCAGACTGGGCATTCTGGTATGTACCCTCTGGTGAACTAACAGTTTGCTATTGAAAATGGCCATAGAAATAGTGGTTTTTTCCATTGAAAATGGTGATTTTCCATAGTTATGTTAGTTTACCAGAGGGTATTTGAAAGATTTACCTCTTGAGATGCGAGACTGCTGACTGCTTCTGTGGGAGGTTCAGAATCCCAGTTTCTAGTCTTCCCCCTTAAATCCATTTAAATTATTTGAACATTCTAAGTAGATTGACGATTGAGTAGGGGTGCACAAGGTGTTGCCACAAAGGGTCCAATTACCCTCTGGTAATTTAACATAGCTATGGAAAATCACCATTTTCAATGGAAAAATCCACCATAAATGGCCATTTTCAATAGCTATGTTAATTTACCAGAGGGTATCATGGTTTCCCAGATGTCCTTTCCTTTGGTCTGCCTGCAACCAAAGGCTCCTGGCGATCAAAACCATCCCAGGAGGAGAGACATGGGAGCTGCCATAGGGGAATCATCCCGCTTTTTCCGAACTTTTCAGCTTGGTGAACTATGATCATTTACCCTCTGGTAAACTCACATAGCTATGGAAAATCACCATTTTTAATGGGAAAACTCACTATAAATGGCAATTTTCAATAGCTATTTTGACATAACCAGAGGGTACCCAGACTCTCCCGGAATCGTCTTGGAATTTTGAGATGTGGCAAGCTGGAACATGGCTGGAAAATTCCCCCAAAAAACAGGGTCTTTCCATTGGAGACAGGGGCATTTTCCATTGGAAAGGGGTTGCGTACAGGGTACACAGGAAAATCCTTCATGGGTGGTGCTGATCTCCAAAAGATGATCCAAAAGTCCCAAAGTCAACCAACGCTGGGCCCCTGGGCCGAGTTGGACCTATGGATTCTTTCTGGCTTGGTTCTTTCTCCCTTCTCGAGATCAGATCTACTGTAGCTTGGATTCTAGACTTACTAGACTTCCAGAATCTTCCAGAATCTTCCTGGAAACTGCAAGTCTATTTTCAGCGAATTCAGTATTTCTTGAATCCATTGAACCCCCTGGCGGATGTCGGTTACATCCCAATCTTCATAAGAAAGACCCGCGAGGGTGTTGGCTCGCCCATTTCTGGTGAGCCTCCCCTGCTGAAACGCTCCCCATGATGGTCAGGTCATTGCATTCCGATCGATCGATCGATAGGTAGATAGATAGATAGACAGACAGAACATGTGAATATTTGACATGTGGATATATAATGATATATACATATATATATATATAAACGCACACAATATGAATCAACCAACAAACCATGCCGCAGGTGGCGCCTACGGAATCTGCGGAGTCGTCGTTGTGCTTGGTGAAGCCGGAGAGCCTGGTGCAGTGCGGAGAGATGGGGTTGAAAAACATGTTTCAACATCCCAAAAAGGGGGGATGCAACCAATAGATTATCATAGAACATAATAGAAAATAGATGAATATCTCTCTATATATATATAATATTAATTATATTATACTAATACAAATACTAATACTAAATACTAATACTAAATACTAAATACTAATACTAATACTAATGCTGATACTATACTATACTATACATACATACATAAATACATAATTACATAAATATTCAAACCACCAACCAACAAGCATTAATAGGGATTAAACGTGCTAAAACTATGAAAACACAGTGAAGGCGGTGGCACTTATCCTTTATTATCCTGAAGTTGGGAGGCAGTAACTATGGATCATGTTGAGGAAGGACATCATCTACAGACAACCACATTTCAAGTATTTCAGGTTGTCAAATTGCAGGCTGGTGGCGGGCTCTTACAGATATGATGCTGCATTTTTTCAGATTGCACCAGTTTTCCCAATCACTTTTCCATCAATCCACATTATTTTTTGTGATACTGACACAGTAAATTCCTAAGTCGTTTTAGTGAAATCCGCCAATCTTGGTGGTGAAACATGGTGAGTATTTTGCTATTGAAACCACCATGATGTTCGAAGGTCACCGGGTCACCGCGCCGAGGCTTCCAAAGGCCGAAGTGCCGCCGCTCTTCGTTCCCTTGGACCTCATTGAGACGCTTGGGTGGCGAAGCCATTCGGGGACTGGATGTGAATCAGCCAATGAGGGATGACAACCACAAGAATTGGGTCTATGGCCATCTCTAACTCTAAATTGGGCGAAACCCAGCAAATGAGGGGGCTGCTCCAGTGATCGGCTATCAAAGTGGTCGAGCTGAAGTGTTGAAACGGACAATGAAACAGGGTTGCCAAGTTGAAGGAAAACGATCACGGGCAAGGGACAAAAAACATTGGCAATGCCTGAGCAGTGGGAAGGCGACTTGTGACCTGGTTGCTTCTTGATTGTTTTGGCTCAGGTGTCAAGGGGCTATTGTTTGGGCTTCAGAAAATATGGAGCCCTAAGAAGCTGCCATGGACACCAGGTGCCTCGCGGCCCTCTGCATCGGGATTGAAGAGTACCAAGATGCAGGTCATTTCGTGAATTTGCCGAATGCCAGCCGCGATGCGCAGGACTTCTCCCGTGAAATGCTCATATGGGGCTTCCAGGAGCGAAATCTGATCTCACTGGTGGGTCATGTCACCGAAGGTGCCCTCACACGGTCAATTTCGAGCTTCTTGGAGCTGGTCGAAAATAATGTGTCACAGCGAGATATTCATCTGGTGGTGGTCTATGTTGCGGCTCATGGCGAGCAGCTCCAAAGTGGTGAGCTGCCAGCCATTTGGGCATCCGACAGCGATGCAATTTGTGACTTAGATGCTTTGCTGGTAAAACCCTTGGATATGATGAAGGGTGGCAAAATCAAGGTGTGGTTTGTCATTGACACCTGCCGCGAGAACCGATCCATCAACACCTGGACAGGTCTTGCAGAGGGCAATGCCTATCGAAGATTGCTTTGGATGTCACAAACAGATTTTCAACTTCTGCTTGCTTGCGATAGAGGCAGAGCTGCCAGTGACCAGCACTCCATGACCAAGGAGCTGATTTCTGCTTTGAGGGACCCACACAATGACTTGGAAGCAGTCTGTAAGAAAGCTCAAGCAAGCGTTCAAGAGCAGAGTCGTGGACGACAACGGCCCTGGATCTCTTCTCGTGGGGATTTCTCTGGCATTTTTCCGCCTGCGGCTGCTGGATTCGGTGCAGGTGCTGCGGCTGCTGCGGCGGCTGCTGCGGCTGATGCTGTGGCTGATGCTGCTGCTGCACTCGATTCTTTGGACAGGGTGTGCGATCGCACTCTTGGTATCTTGGCATCTCTTGGTCAGGGTGCAGGTCTTCCTTCGTGGGTCAGGGTGCGTGATCGCACTCTTTGTTGTCATGCTGTGGGAGATGCTGGAAATTAGTATTCCGTGGCATGAATGTGATCGTCGAGGACCCAAAGTGATTGCTGTCTTCCTAGATCTCTGCGTGTTTTGTCAGAGCCTGACTTTGGATTGGCTAACGGTTCAAGCTTTGGAGACAAGAAGACGCAGTCTGCTGAGTCTGCTTGCTAAGAATCCACCTCTTACTGCGCTTTGGGTGATTTGGTGGGTTTGCAAGATCCGCAGTGAGTGTGCAGTGGGAGAAGGATTGCTTGCAAACAAAGCTCAAATTTTATCATCCCTAGGTTACAATGTACTAAATGCATCCTTTCTGTCCTCGAGTATTGTACAGGTGCTGCGATCAGTAGCCCTGCAACCTGAGAACAGGACTTGTTTTAATTGGCTTGCTCATGATTTTCTCAGAGGATTTTTGCCAACAGCTTTCATCGGTGAGGTTTTTGTCATGTGGTGCCTTCGTTCTGCCGCGAGAGGAGAATTCATTCGACATGAAGCCAAACTGTACATCCTGTGCCTGTATTTGGGCTTGATTTGTTCCATTGTTGCCTGGATAATATCCAATAGCATCAGATTGCAGGGCGAGGGAAATACCCGAGACCAAGTTGCTGTGCGCAAATTTGAGCGAGCTTCGGCAGAAATTTGTGTTGTGAAGTTTGTATGGTGTTGTGCTTTCACTGTGCAAACATTTCTTTGGTCCTCAGAGGAACACAGGACGCTTGGTACGAAGTATCACTCTTTTGCCTTTGTGGTTGAAAGGGCATGTGCTTTTCTGACTTTATCTTTGCTGAAGAAGCTTGCAAAGCTGTACAGTGGACTGAACGACCTCCCGCATTGATGATGCGCAAAAAACGTAGCGGCAAGATCGCTCACAGCCATGATTAGATGTGGATGGATCTCTCAGATCCCGAAATGGCAGAAGGCTTCCCTAGTGGAAGCTGTTTCACGAATACATCCTTTAGCCAAGGGCGGTCCCGAAAGTCCAACAGTATGTGGTCAGTGAGTCAATGGTGATGTTGGTCTACATTGTCTAAATCATCTCAGTGACATTTCCTCAATTCACCAGATCTTAGTTGCCAGCTCTTCGTACTCTTGGGCTATGATGCTAGACTCTGACCGACTTGCCAACGCCAAGTATTTGGACTAAGGAAGCATCGGCTCCTGATGGAAACCCAAGCTCGGCGCTCAGCAGGGTCATAGGGCCATAGGGGGGCTCCTGATGGTTTTATTCATTCATTGGATTTGTTTAAGGGAAAATTTACAGGACACCCCCATATTTAATGGTAAAAATCATGGTTTCCGGTTAAGATTTTCCCGTGAAAACCAATCCGATGATCCATGTCCAGTTTCTGCATGTTTTCATAGGAGATTGGTTGGAAAACACCGGTCTGTCGTGAAGAACTGGGAAGCCGACTGGGCACCGATTTACCGATTTCGAGGGAAGCTTCCCAAAAAGTCCTCCAAACAGACTCGGAAGCTGAACAAGACTTTGGAGCCTGCCGCAGCTCCCTGAACAACATTTTATGAAAAAAAACATGTATCTTCTAGCTTTTGGAAGTGACATTTATCAGCAATGAGTTGTATTTCCCCCCATCTTTATCCCAGTCATGGGTCGGCACCGTAGCCTGACCCAGAGGTCTTAGACGAATGGCCCAATGCAGATCGGCTGCCAGCCTTGAAACGCTTGCGGAGGCAGCTTGAAATCACCATGCTGAATTCATATTCTGATATCGATCATATTGATAATATTTTTATGATGATATTATATGATACTATATGATATTATATGATCTTATATGATATTATATGATATTATATGATATTATATGATATTATATGATATTATGGGATATTATGGGATTGAAGTGAGACTGATATCATGTGATTATTTTCTGTTGTCATCATTGCCTCAAGGATTGTGATCTTTATCATTCTGCAGATGAATATAGGATGATTGCATCAATACATATGGCTGATTTGATCAACAGGCATAGGTGATTGACCAGCAGCTGGCGGATTTTTTGGGGGTTCAGAAGCAAAAACTGAGGTGTTTAACCAACGAACATCTTCAGTCGAAAAATGGACAGGGATCCAAACATGGACTTGTGTCTATTTCTTTGGATTAGCCAACCCACACTCAAATGGATACTCAGTCCGTAAATACCAACGCATCTAATTTTGCGGGCACTGTCATTAGATTGATACAACACATCATCATTCAGCTTTGGTCAAACCTGAACACCCTAAACTTGGGTAGCTGAACATCAAGTGTTCTTTTAATGACATGTGTTTGCGCCCTCTTGTAGATTTCTCACCACATCTCCACTGCTGTGTGACACCTACACCGACGTCACCCTACACTCAGCTCAACAGGAATTGGGAGAAGCTGCAGCGCAAACCGCCCACCACCACCGAGGCCCCTTTTTTTTGGACCTTGAGATCGGAATTTGGGAGGTTCGCCATGTAGCCTCTGGTTATGGCTGACAGTTCGCCATGGTTAAGCCATGGTCCATAGATTCATAGATGGTTTACCGAACTTAATAGCATGGTGGATCTTTCCATGGCAAATTGTTAGTCATAACCAGATGGTAACTTTTGCAAATAATGACAGAACAAAAACCAGCAGCTGAATGTTTCTGTCAACAGTTGGTGAGGCCCTTGGAAAAACAAAGGATGTGGTGTGGGCTGGTGACAGGGGACAAAAACAACATTCATGACGAGTCAACCAGGGTCGACCGCCGAAAGAGATCGTTGGATCCGAATTGACAGGCTGTGCACGGAAACTTGAACAAATGCTGCCACAAACAGCTGTCACCCGCACATGTTCATGATTTCGTGCCCCCCTACTCATGCCATCCTTTGTATGATTTTTCCGTTTACCTCCCCCTACAAATCATTTGTATCTCTTTACATCAGCTTAATTTTTATCAATATATATATGTATATATATATACACATCATTTGATAGCATCTTAGACACCACCACATCAACGATCTCATTTCATCTATCATCAAAATCCTATTCAAGCCATTTTATGTGTCGGTGTCCTACCCCAAAAAAATGGGAAGACAGGAAGATCATGTGGATTCATTGGGATATGATGGATAACCGGGTAAGACATTTAGGGTGATCTACGCTGGTCGTCACACTTGGTGACCAAAGTACAAGGTATACCCTCTGGTCAATTAACTTGTTGACCCTGAAACTGAGCAATTTATAGTGGAAACTAGTCTTTCAACCCCTATCTGGCAGGGTTTATGTTAATCAGATGTTAATTTACTGGAGGGTATTATTTGAAGTAACTTTGATTGATCTGAAAACATTTTTTAAGACACTTTAAGTACCCACCCTTTATAGATTCACACCATATATTTGTTGGTTATTCATATCCCATCGATATCTCATTAATAGCCAACAGTTGAATTCTATTCCCATAGAGTATCCTTATGAAATGGGTGTCTGAACGCAGGGTATACCTCCGAATGGCTACTTTGACAGGAAAACTTACGGTATGTGAAATTCCAGTGGCTTTAGAGCTACACGATTGTTACCCTCTGGTAATTTAACATAGCTATTGAACATGGCCCATTTATAGTTGATTTACCTATTAAAAATGGAGATTTTCCATAGTTTTTTGTAAGTTTACCAAAGGGTAGTTACCATCCCAAATGCTAAGAGTCATCACTCCCATTGTAGGGGCCCCATATCATCATCTATATCCCAACTTATGAAGGCCAACGCCGGGGCCTGCACCAGTAATATTGTTGCTTATATCAATCCCCTTCATATATTCCATAGATGTTTCCATGATCTCACCATATATCCATGAAGAACACACATTTTTTAATCTGCTTCGTGGTTTCAAACATGGCTTTTATGACTTCCATTTCATATATGGGATGTCATCCCAACCCCATTGACTTTCACTCCATCATGTTTCAAGATGGTGAAATTGCACCACCAAGCACTTATCCAAATTATACATATGTTATCCAACCAGTTACCCTCTGGTTATTTAACATAGCCATGGAATATGGCCATAGAAATAGTGGATTTTCCCATTAATAGCATGGTGGATCTTTCCATTGCAAACTGTTAGTTCACCAGAGGGTAAATGTTCCAAACCACCAACCAGTAATGATTGTATCAATGTTGGTTAACCAAATTATATGTATGTTATCCAAATTATATGTATGTTATCCAACCAGTTAAAACCACCAAGCAGTATTGGTTTGAATGGGTCATCGCTACGAGCTTCCCCAGCACGTGCCCGTTTTTCGAAAAGGTGCTGGTCGCCCCCACGGACCTTGCGGACCTGGGTGCCTGGAAGCTGCCGGTGCTGCCGTTTGGGAACCCTACGGGACCGGACGGGGTTGTCAAAGAGGATGGGGCCCCCAAGATGGCGTGAACAGTTGGTTTATAAGTGGCTGAAAAAACCATGGTTTATGGTAGATATAACGAACTAGTTACTGGGGATTATTTCATGGTTTATAAAGCAACTTATAGCTGGGGGGCCTCATCCTGTACCCATTTGAGTGTGGTTTTTGAAATGTCCATATTCTATTATAGATATTATAGTCTATCTAATCACTCCAGGACTATATTAACGAATATAAATATGAATATGGACATGCATGTGAATATGCATATCACTATATATAGATGTAAATGTTTGTTCTTAGCTAAATAAAGACAAACTCCCTGTGGCACATCTTTGAAGTTTATAGATCCATACGCTTAAAGTTGGGTATCGTTTATTACTCGATTTACCAGACTATCAAAGAATATCATCTGGTTGGTGGTTTGGAACATGAATTTTATTTTTCCATATATTGGGAATGTCATCATCCCAACTGACTATCATATTTTTCAGAGGGGTAGGCTCAACCACCAACCAGTTGATGGTTAACATTCTCATGATGGTTAACCATAACCACCATTATTAACAATTATTAACTATTATTAACCATTATTAACCATTATTAACCATGATTAACCATTATTAACCATGATTAAAAGGGGTAGGTTGAAACCACCAACCAGGTTTTTTCATATGTTCTTTTTGACGCATCGTTTTGACGATGCCGGACTCCTCCAGAGATCGATTTTTTTTTTGGCCCATTTTCAAACAACATCGACTAATATCTTCACCTCTTGCGGATAGGCAGAGGATGTTCTGAACATATGTTTTTTCATGGGAAAATATAGGGAAAATCATGGGAAAGTCCTCTATAATCTAGAAAAGTAGAGGTTTTCATGAGATAATCATCTATATATCTGGGTAAATTTCATCACGACCTCACTGTTCTCCCGAGCCCTGGAAATCATGGTTTATTTTAGGGAAATCATCCCCAAATGGCCGCAAGATTCAGGTTAGTGAAATGTTATAATTTACCCATATGTATATATATATATAGATACGGATAGATGTTATGTTATGAACCCTCCGCCTTTGGGTGTATTTGCCAAACAATCTTTCCATTTGATCCACAAGGCCCAGACAACGTTGCAACCATTGCCTTCCGGATGAACATGGATGTAGATGATTGATGAATTGATGACAACATTCAATCATCTACCCTCTGGTAATTTAACGTAGCTATTGAAAATGGCTATTTATAGTGAGTTTTCCCATTAAAAATGGTGATTTTCCATAGTTATGTTAGTTTACCAGAGGGTACATCCAATTACTTGTAGTAGTTGATTTAATTCAGAAGCCGCCCTTGGAAAGTCGGGTGTCACCAAGAGCAACACCAAGAGCCACAGCACAGTGGTGATCACTGGCACAACCTGGCGAATCCCAGGTCTGTGAGAAACTACGGGTGCATCCCAGGAATCGTAAGTGGTTAATCACCATAGCAAAACCCAGTTGTATATAATATGTATATATATATACATATATATATATAAATTATAAATATATAAATATAAATAAATGTCAATATAATACATATATATATATAAATATCTAAATATCTAAATATATAAGTACATCTATATATATATATGTAAATATACAAATATATAACTATATAAATATATAAATATAAATACATGTCAATATAATACATATATATATATATAAATATCTAAATATCTAAATATATAAGTACATCTATATATAAATATGTAAATATACAAATATATAACTATATAAATATATAAATATATAAATATAAATAAATGTCAATATAATATATATATATATATAAATATCTAAATATCTAAATATATCAGTACATCTATATATAAATATGTAAATATACAAATATATAACTATATAAATATATAAATATATAAATATAAATGAATGTCAATATAATACATATATATATAAATATCTAAATATCTAAATATATAAGTACATCTATATATAAATATGTAAATATACAAATATATAACTATATAAATATATAAATATATAAAGATAAATAAATGTCAATATAATACATATATATATAAATATCTAAATATCTAAATATATAAGTACATCTATACATATATATATATATGTAAATATACAAATATATAACTATATAAATATATAAATATATAAATATAAATAAATGTCAATATAATACATATATATATAAATATCTAAATATCTAAATATATAAGTACATCTATATATATATGTAAATATACAAATATATAACTATATAAATATATAAATATATAAATAAATGTCAATATAATACATATATATATAAATATCTAAATATCTAAATTATAATAACATACATATATATATATATGTAATATATAAATATAAATAATGTCAATATAATACATATATAAATATCTAAATATATCTACAAATATCTATATATAAATATGTAATATATAAGTACTATATCTATATATATATAATATATATATATATGTAAATATACAAATAGATAACGATATATATAAATATATAAATATAAATAAATGTCAATATAATACATATATATACATATAAATATCTAAATATCTATATATATAAGTACATCTATATATAAATATGTAAATATACAAATATATAACTATATAAATATATAAATATATAAATATAAATAAATGTCAATATAATACATATATATATATAAATATCTAAATATCTAAATATATAAGTACATCTATACATATATATATATGTAAATATACAAATATATAACTATATAAATATATAAATATAAATAAATGTCAGTATAATACATATATATATATATCTAAATATCTAAATATATAAGTACATCTATATATAAATATGTAAATATACAAATATATAACTATATAAATATATAAATATATAAATATAAATAAATGCCAATATAATACATATATATATAAATATCTAAATATCTAAATATATAAGTACATATATATATATATATATGTAAATATACAAATATATAACTATATAAATATATAAATATATAAATATAAATAAATGTCAATATAATACACATATATATATATAAATATCTAAATATCTAAATATATAAGTACATCTATATATATACATATGTAAATATACAAATATATAACTATATAAATATATAAATATATAAATATAAATAAATGTCAATATAATACATATATATATATATATACATATAAATATCTAAATATCTAAATATATAAGTATATCTATATATAAATATGTAAATATATGAATATATATATATACGGGTCATACACGGTTTATCGACTGTGTAGGATCCAAGATGTCGATGCCTCCATCAGAATTGGGGAACCTCAGGGAACCATCAGAAGATCGACTTGGATGAAACCTAAATTTCATGGTAGCCCCTTGGAAAACCATGGGAAAACCATGGGAAAAGCATGGGAAAAACATGGGAAAATGGTGATTTACATGGAACATCACCATTTTCAATAGGTAAATCCACTATTTCTGGAGGTTTCACCTCTGGTAAACTAACATAACAATGGAAAATCACGATTTTTTATAGGTAGATCAACTATAAAGTTCACACACTGTGAACAACTACCAGAGGGTAGAGTGCATGGTTTCCCTGCGAAGAGTTCCAACCGAGCCAATGATTCCCCAAGGCAGTAGTCATACGCTTCATAAAGATTCAGCGAACTACAGTAAGAATCAGCATGACTCCTAGCTAATCCTAGTCATAAACCAAGTTACCCTCTGGTAAACGTTTACAAAAAACTATGGAAAGATCCACCATGCTATTCATGGAAAAACTCACTATTTCTATGGGCCATATTTTCAAGTTCGCTATGTTAGTCATAACCAGAGGCTATCATAAATTTGCTCTAAATTCCTTAGTGAATCCCCCATTCACTCGCCATTTTTGGGTTCCAAGACTCCACGGCTCGCCTTCACCCAGGTCTCCCAAAGGCACTATGGTCTTTTCTGCAAGGCGAAAATGAATGAAGATCAACCTTTTATGCGGGTGCCAAAGATTATGAGTTTGGGGTAGCATCAAAATCATGTTTCCATGATTTTCTGGTTGGTGGTTTGGATCATTTTCATTTATTTTCCATATATCATATATGGGATGTCATCCGAAACCCGTTGACGAACTCCATCATTTTTCAAGATGGTTATTGCACCACCAAGCAGTTTTGATCCTATTTTGGCTATCCTTTGTGAAAGATTATGATGCCAGAGAACTCTGGCACTATGTCCTCTGGGATGATGGTCTCATTGGTTGAGGACCTGTGGAAAATTCGCGCATTTTGAAGTGGGCAACTGGGGTTTTACAAATCTACCCTCTGGTAATTTGTTACAGTTTGCTATTGAACATGACCCAGTCGAAAGTTCGTGGATTTACCCATTTTTTTTCGCATGGTGTTGATTTTCCAGTTCGCAAACCGTGAACGTTTACCAGGCCGGGTAATTAGCCATTGAAAATGGCGATGGCTTCCATGGGTTTTTTGGGTATGTTTACCAGAGGGATCCACCCAGTTGACCTTCCCGTCTGCAAGATCCCAGCAATTGGAGCCATTTTTGACCGAAAAAACACCATGTTTCCGACTTGATCCAATCGACCCTTTTTTTAAGTGCACAAAAATCGGGCTTAAATCTCAATCTTCGCTGGTAAAACATCTGATGCCCTCGGTATTTTGGGTGCTTTTTTGGTTCCCTTTCTAGTCAACGAGCAATTCTCATGCGCAGATTCCGGGGCGTAGCGCCGCTGGCACGTGCGCAGGTTATCTGCGGCACATCCAGCAGATGTGAGCGACTGGAACCGTGAGCGAGAGATGGAGAAGGACGAAATCGAACCTTGGGCCTGATGGAATCCAGAATTTGGTGAGTTCAAGTCGGGCATTTGGGTGTGTGTTTTCAGGGTTCCCAAGATGTGGAAAAGATAGTCGATAGCAAAAGCCTACCGAATCTGCAGACAACACCTGGAATGAGTACTTCCCTTGCGTTGGAAAGTGCGCATTGAAGTTTTTTTGGTTGACCATTGTGCTGGAAATTATACAACCTGAAGCAACAATGCAACAACCATCATTGGCCCCCGAACGATTCTCAAATTCCTGCTGCATCTGGTTTTTATGTTTTTATCAGAGTTTCCCCAGCAACCAAACAACATAACATTTTGAATTTCATCATCATGTACCTTGATTAACCCTAACATAATGAGTAGCCAATCTTTTGGCTCCTCGTCCTCAGACAAGAAAGTAGGAGCTTGTGCTTGGACCTTTATCAGCTGCGGATTGACCATAGATGCCATAGCACAAGGAACCCAAGGGGTACCCTCTGGTAATTTAATATAACTATGGAAAATCACCATTTTTCATGGGAAAATTCACTATTTCAATGGTGATTTTCGATAGCTATTTTGACATAACCAGAGGGTACACCTGCACTGACACCCAGTTCGCGTTGAGTTCGGTGAGTTCAGTAGTTCCAGACCAGACGCGATGTGCCTAGGATCCTTCCGAGATCTACAGGCTCAGTGGGGTGGTTTTCTGGGCACCGCCGAGATATCTTTTGCGAAGGTTTAATTTAAAGGTCACCAGGAAAAGACGTGTAACGGATACTTGGTGGCTCATCCCACTTAGTAAGTGGGTTATAACCCGAGTTATAAATGGGATAAGTAGGGTTAATCCACTTATAACTGGGGTTATAACCCACTTACTAAGTGGGATGAGCCACCAAGTAGATTCCATTCCTGGGTAACTATCATATAACCATCGTGGCGGATTGCCACATCCTGTACTGCTTCGGGTGTCATACAGTTGCATGTTGCGGTATCCTCGTCCAGAACAACCTTTGCACGTTCGTTTTTGGAGATGTCCCCCATTCTTGCAGCTTAAATTGCTGTAGTAAGTGCAAGTGGTCTTATAATTCACATTATTGTGGATTAGCCGTTCCTCATCGTGTTCCTCATCGTTGGGCTGATTCACAATGAATCTTCCTTCCCTTTTCTCAGTGAAGTACCCACATTTTGTTGGTCAAGTACCAACTTTAGCTGGTTCAATGTCATTTTGGGCAGTTCAATATCCACATTTGTTGATTCAAATCCTAATTTTGGTTGAGATTGTTCCATCAGCAATAGGGTATGAAGTTCTTAATCTTGTTGATTGTTGTTGGTTCTTCCTATTTGTTTTTGTTGAAGTGCCAGTTTCATGCAGGATGGGGCCCTCCAGTTATAAGTTGGTTTATAACCCCATCCAAATATAGTTATAAGTATCATACACTTTGGTTATTATATCAACTTAGCTAACGAACTGGGGCCCCATCCTGTGCCATTCTGGGTGAGAAATATGTTGCCAACATCAGCCCTCAAGCGCCCAGTTCTCCATTGTGGCCAGGCCAAAACCAGCCCCTCCGCGCTTTCGCAGCACGCTGCGGCGCTACGGCTGACAGCGCTACCAGCACCACTTGGTGCCAACGTTTTTTAAAGGGCCATGGAGGTCGCAAGTGATGCAGCCCAATAGCTCAGCAACCAATCATGAAATCATATGAAATCGGGTAAATCATCAGGCATAATTAATATTACTATAATATATATATATACACCTATATATATATAGAGATATATCTTTGAAAACTATCCAGTTCATGAACTCCTGGCCCATGAAAATGATGACCGTCCCAGCTGGGCACCGTCCGGTCGAATTGACTGGGAGGATTGCCCGCCCCTGAAGGGGGAGATGTGACGAGGGAACAAATTCCATGTGGCATAGCTGCCATCTGGGGATGGTAAGCATCCATTCTTGACAAAAGGACGTTCGAATGTGAAAAAAAATCAGCCTTGTTTTTGGTCATCTTTTGGAATTTGCTCCCTACAGACAGGACAAAGGCTTGCCATAAACCTTAATCTTCTAGTGACAAAGGTTTGATTTCAAAACATGGGGAAATCTTCCGTTCCCAAACTTGCCGTCTTCGTCATGTGATCCCTTTTGAAAACAAAAAGGTGGAAGGCCCTCCCAACTGTGGTGCAGAAATGTGGTCAACATGCTGTTTGATCGTCTCAATATGGACGGCCTTTTTTTGATCCACCAATTTTCCACTGATGGATGACCCGTTTTGTCGCCCAGAAGGGAAAAAACCGAGCTACACGTCATGAGACAAGTGCCGCCTTAGTGGTGGAATTCTTGTGTCCAAGCAGCCCAAATTAATGTGTTATTTGTTGATGGCAAGGTGGCCGAAACAACAAGATTGCTTCATCAAAAAAGATAGACACTGACCTTGTGGCTTGTCAGGTTGGTCAGCTTGAAGTATAGATCGCAAAGATAATTCCAATCGTTCTGAGCCTCCTGTAGTTTGACATAGCTCTGGAAGATGGCCCTCTCCAAAGCGTTTCTTTTCCATAGCACACTGTTAAAATGACCAGAGGGTAAATAACCATAAAAAAACATATTTATCACCATAAAAAACCTATGAATCACCATTGAGGCCCTATAAAACACCATAAAAAACCCTACACAAAATCACGACAATCTCCGCAGGTTCCCCCACTGGGCAGCGGCTCCCTACAGGTTCTGCCCGCGATTCGCGTTTTTTTTTTAGGACCGTGGGACCATAGAAATCGTGGGATTTTCCAGTTCGTTGGCTGTTTACCAGAGGGTACGAACTGGAAAGATCCACCATGGAAAACTATGGAAAACTATGGACAACTATGGAAAAACTATGGAAAACTATGGAAAACTCTTACTGTTTCAATGGCAATCTTTGAGAGCTATGTAACAAATTACCAGAGGGTACTATGGCTTACAACACGAATTTGACTATGACATCTACTATGACTATGGTTATACCACAATATAGCTTCAATTAATCAAGTGCGTAAACCTTTATGAATGGCGTCATAATATGTTACAGACACATGAGAATGGAACATCTCGCATTTGTAGAACACTGACCTGCAGAACATGTTTATGTTCACCAGAATGATAGGTGTGTGTACTACCGAGAATGGTATGGGACGATGATCAATGAACACGGGGCAAGTCAGCGATGGACAACGCAGTACCAAATGTTGGGCATGTCCCCAAAAAGGGAATCACAGAACTTACACAACCCATCATAAACGGGGAATGTTGGACATGGATCGAAATTTAAGGCTTGTTGGCGGCCCACAGGTTGGCTGGTCACGTCTTTTTTGGACATAGACAATGCAGTCTCTGTGGCAGCATCCCCATTTGAGCCATTCAAAATACCACTATCCCCTCATTATACTAGTTGATTGAAAACGGTTTCCCATTCATATGCATAATCCCCTAATGAAGTATATTGATGTTGATTAGGCTGATGAGGTTTTCCCAATTTTGAACTAAGTTGATTGAAAACGCTTTCCCAGCTTTTTCTCCATATTTGTCTGGTTGGTGGTTTGGAACATTTTTTTTTTCCCATATATTGGGAATAATCATCCCAACTGACTAATATTTTTCAGCGGGGTTGAAACCACCAACCAGTTGTGTATGATCATTACCAGTAGTACCGCACAAGGCTGTGGCGGAAGTTTCAAAAATAGGAAACCTATAGGAGAGGTTGGTTGTTGTGAATCAGGGATTGCAGAGCGAAGCCACTGATGGAGCGAAAGGTGATTGATCTCTCTCACTATTTCTCTCTCTTTCTCTGACTATCTACCTACCTACCTACCTACCTATCTATCTATCTATCTCTCTCTCTCTCATCTAATTACCTATCTATCTTTCTACCTATCTATCTATCTATCTATCTATCTATTTTTCTATCTATCTATCTATCGATCTATCTATCTATCTACCTATCTATCTATCTACCTATCTATCTATCTATCTATCTCCCTCTCTCTCCTTCATCTGTCTAGCTGTCTACCTGTCTATCTGTGGTGCAGTGTCATTGAATGCAATGTAGTGTAGTGTAGTGTAGTGTAGTGTGGTGTAGTGGAGTGTAGTGGAATGTAGTGTAGTGTAATGTAGTGTAGTGTAGTGTAATTTAGTGTAGTGTAATTTAGTGTAGTGGACTGTAGTGGAGTGTAGTTGTATAGTTGTAGTTGTAGTTGTTGTTGTAGTGTAGTGGAGTGTAGTGTAGTGTAATGTAGTGAAGTGTAGTGGAAGGTAGTGTAGTGTAGTGTAATGTAGTGTAGTTTAGTGGAGTGTAGTGCAGTGTAATGTAGTGAAGTGTAGTGTATTTTAGTGTGGTGGAGTGTAGTGTAGTGAAGTGGAGTGTAGTGTAATGTAGTGTAGTGTAGTGTAATTTAGTTGAGTGGAGTGTAGTGGAGTGTAGTTGTGTAGTTGTAGTAGTAGTTGTAGTGTAGTGGAGTGTAGTGTAGTGGAATGTAGTGAAGTGTAGTGGAAGGTAGTGTAGTGTAGTGTAATGTAGTGGAGTGTAGTGTAGTGTAGTGTAGTGTAATTTAGTGTAGTGGAGTGTAGTTGTGTAGTTGTAGTGTAGTGGAGTGTACTGCAGTGTAATGTAGTGAAGTGTAGTGTAATTTAGTGTGGTGGAGTGTAGTGTAGTGTAGTGGAGTGTAGTGTAATTTAGTGTAGTGTAGTGTAGTGTAATTTAGTGTAGTGGAGTGAACTTTAGTGTAGTGGAGTGGAGTGTAGTTGTGTAGTTGTAGTTGTAGTGTAGTGGAGTGTAGTGTAGTGTCATGTAGTGTAGTGGAGTGTAGTGTAGTGTAATGTAGTGTAGTGAAGCGACATCTGAGCCTCCAAAAGTGGTCCGAACCCCTGGTGTTTTGTACATTTTCACTTCGAAATGTGCTTCGCGCCACAACGGCGTGCACTTTTTCGACATCTCAACTTCCAAAAGTGGTCCGACGCTGAGGTGTTTTGTACATTTTGACTTCGAAATGTGCTTCGCGCCACAACGGCGTGCACTTTTGGACATCTCGACTTCCAAAAGTGGTCCGAACCCCTAGTGTTTTGTACATTTTGACTTCGAAATGTGCTTCGCTCCACAACGGCGTGCACTTTTTCGACATCGCAACTTCCAAAAGTGGTCCGACGCTGAGGTGTTTTGTACATTTTGACTTGGAAATGTGCTTAGCGCCACAACGGCGTGCACTTTTTTGACATCTCAACTTCCAAAAGTAGTCCGAGACCGCCAGTTTTTAACACTTTTGACTTCGAAATGTGCTTCGCACCACAACGGCGTGCAATTTTTCATCGCTCCTGTGGCCAGCTGGCTCCGCACCCGCCGCTTTAGCGAGCCTACTTTTCGACCCTCCGGAGCCACAAATCATTGCAAAAACACAGTGTTTCGCGACTTTCCTACCTTTTCGCGCATCTGTATCTTCTGTCCTCTTACTCTTTCTCTTCTGATCTTCTCTCTTCTAATCTTCCTCTTCTCTCTGCCTCTGCCCTGCTCTGCTTTTCATCTCTCCATATTGTCGGAAGTTTGACTTCTAAACTTCCTTCGACCATTCATATGTGTTAGTTGTGGCTTACGATCGCCCCCAATAACCAGCCATTCCAAGCCAGGTGATGCCAGCGGCACAGGTGCAGCCGTGGGGTCCAAGGTGAAACGTGGCCATGGTTAGATGGTTGAAGAGTTCAATAAATTGTGAGTTGAGTTCCACATTCTGTGGTTTTACTTAATTTAGAATTTTTGATGCTCAAAAATCCTGAAAACATTTTTTTCTATTTGCTTGTGCTTCTGTCAAGGTATCCCAAGGGGTACGATGGTGTTTTTGAAAAACGCTGCACCCCAGAGGTCCCGCTGCCCGTTGCGTCGCTGCATATCAGGTGCTTTTGCCTGGGTCTGGGGCGCCCAGTTGGCGCTTGTTCCGAGGGTTGACTGGAGGAATTGGCAGGTCCGAAAAATATCACAATGATTAAAATGGTGGAAAGTTGTACTGACCAGAAGGATTTCCCCAAAACCTTAGAACAGTAATTCATCACCAAAACCTAGTGGAAAGTTGTACTGACCACTAGTCATCCCCAAAACCTTAGAACAGTAATTACCAAAACCTAGTGCTATTTGACCTTTCTATCTTTTTGGGGATTGCGATGGCCTTACCAGAAATTTTTCGGTCAAGTCATGGTAAAAATGGCCCTGTACCTTCCTTGCTGAAAGCATTGAAATGCCTTTTGTTGCTGGGACCCAGACTTTTCATGGTGTTTTTTGCAGGTTTTGGAAGCACATCTTTCCGGCATGAAGCGAACTTGAACATGGCCATAGAAATAGTGGATTTACCCATGAAAAATGGTGGATCTTTCCATAGTTATGTGGCAGTTTACCAGAGGGTAAACCATGGTTTCTTCTTGGTTGAACCATAGTGTCCTGATGATTGGGATATTCATTATTATTTATTCACATACCTATGGTTCAATAATATTACCCCCCATTCCTATGGTTCAATTATTGATTATTAAAATGATATAAACATGTTTGAAAAAAGGACGTGGAATTTTGGCTCGACGAGGTACCCAAGAACCCATCACTAGACCCAGCAAAAATGGGAGAGATAACAAACCATACCAAGAAAGCGTGGCTTCTAGATGCCATTTATCTATTGGCAATATATATATATATACATACACATATACATACACATATACATATACATATACATATACATATACATATACATATAATATAATATACATATATATATATATATACATATACATATACATATACATATACAAATACATATACATATACATATACATACACACATACATACATACATACATACATATATATATATATATATATTCATATTCAAGTATTGTTCATAAATTATCTCCATATCATGCGATGATCACCTTAAAATACATTAAAGATATTTGTGAACATGAGACCAATACAGAATCAGTGGGGATTCAATAAAAATGACAATCAATCCCTATTGATTATGCTATTATGATTCGATCTATCACAGTATCTCATCACGCTCCATTCCCCACTTGGCCACGGCCTGCGCCGCATCACAGAGGCCTTTTTTGTTGGGAGGGTGGCACTTGATGGCGCTTGTTTCTGACATCACCTACCCTCTGGTAAACATACAAAAAGCTATTGAAAATGGCCATTGATTTCGTGAGTTTTCCCATTAATAGCATGGTGATTTTCCATAGTTATGTAAACGTTTACCAGGCCGGGTATCTGTGTCAATCAACAATGAGATCACCTGATCACCAGGCTATCACTAGCAATGATGGAAAGAACAAAATGGCCCTTGGGAATAGAAGGCGATTGAGACCGTGGGAAGCATTGCAAATGGGGGGTAGAAAAAATGAGAAAACGAAGACAAGCACAGCAATCATATAATATAATATGAACTAACATGATATAATATATAATATATCACATGATAAATGATACAATACATATACATATATATATATATATATACATACATACATAATATAATATGACATGATATAATATAATGAATATCCTAGATATCCTGGGTGTTTATGAAAACTGCGGCGCCGCGTTTCTTCCCGTGAGTTTGAGATGAAGGTACCCAGCATGTCACATCAGGACCCAGCGTCGGCCCAGATTACGATCTCAGTTTTACTCAACACATGGGGATGGATCGAAACCTACAGGATGGGGCCCCCAGTGATGTGAATGTTGGTTTATAAACCATGAAATAATCCCCAGTAACTAGTTCGTTATATCTACCATAAACCAGTGAATTCAGCCACTTATAAATCAACGGTTCACGCTATCGACTGGGGCCCCTTCTCGAAACCTAGTATGGTTTTCGGATTTCAGGGGACGAACACCAAATAGCTACCATATATATATATATATATATATAGGGTTAGTGGTACCGGTCCAGCCCGGATGTCCAGGTGCGATTTTCAAACTCTGCTGGAGGAGAAGTCATGACGACTTGACACTGACCCCTGTTTGCTCCTTTTGGAACCCGGATGTTTGGAGCCGGAACTCGCGTCATGGCAATATAACCGAACATTGACAGATATTGGTCAAGCTCTCAGACCCGCAGATTCAGTGATCCTTTTTTGGTACCCAGTTTCAACCTATGTGGTCATGAGTCATGAGTCATTTTTTCATGAAAGCACCTTCGCGACCTGACGACTGCATGTCCACAGTGAAACATATGCGTGGCAGCTGTTTTTGCTTAGACCTCCTGCCTCATCTGTCATGTCGTTTCGTGAGCACTTGGAAAGGAACGTTGCGGATGCCCAGCAAACGCACGAGGCTCACACGCAGCGGGTCATGAATGCTTGGTTGACCAAGATCAAGGAACAACTCATGAGGCATTGTGAAGCTGTCTCCCGTCGTCGGAGGACGTCCTTCAAAATGGGGGTGCCTCGTCCCCTGCACCTCTCGCGTTTGGGGGTTGGCGAAGATGTCTTGCGGCAGCAGCTGCGGGAAATGCTGAACGAGCTGGGCTTTCATGATGGAAGTGTCAGTGCTTTTGACAGGATTTACTGGAAATCGCGAGGCGACCTTTGGCGAGATATTCAATGTGCACAGGTGGGATTGGCTCAAGATGTATGAGCAAATGTGTTGAAATATATCAATATATATATCATTTTTATATATGCCGTATATGTACATATCCTCCAAAATGGTCGGTTAAAGAATCGTTTTGATTCACTTCAAGTGGGTTGCTTGACCCTGAATGCCTGAACTCTAGCCAGGTCATGGCAATATGGTCTGGCGATGATGCCCCCATGGCCTTTGGTCAGCAGTTGGCCAGAAACGTGAATGACTACGGAGCTGAAACACAAAGGATGATCTTATCAGAAGTTTCATTCATCAAAGAAGAATTTATGGAACTCTGTAAGCTTCGGTCCATGCATGGGCTGTCGGCTTGTATTCACCGTTTTGCGGTTTCTCAGTCTCTTGCACGTAGGAGTGACTTCAACCATGACATGATGAAGGATAAACTCGAAGAACACCTGGCAGACCTGGGTTTCAGCAGCTTGGAAGTCAGCCTCTTCATTGACCAATCCTTTTCAGGAACAACTCAACACTTTTTGGGATTGTCGGCCAGATGAGATGCAAATGCGCTGACTGACGACCCACCGCAAGTCACCGGTGGCACTTGCGCCTCATGTCCCATCTGCTACCAGCACCGTCCAGCCGTGGCCTTGGTTCCCTGCGGCCACGTGGTGTGCCGCGACTGCCATCGTAGTGAGCGGCTGCGCCAGTGTCCCATGTGTCGGGAAGTGACCCTTTCGGCCACGCGAGGCCTTTTCATTGACCAGTGATATGATAAGCATTGATAAGCAAGATCTATTCGAAGCTCCCAGTTTGCACAACTATCGTCACTGCAAAACTATCAAAGACTCCATTACCTTGCGTGAAGTTGATTTCAACGGCTGGTTGTGGGGGAGGACATTTTTGTCCGATGATGCAAGTATGCTACAAAGAGCCTTCACTTAGCTTACCCTCTGGTTATGTCAAAATAGCTATTGAAAATGGCCATAGAAATAGTGGATTTACCCATGAAACATGGTGATTTTCCATTGTTTTTTGTATGTTTACCAGGCCGGGTACTGGAGCATATCACCTACCAAGCTTCCGATCAGAGCCCAGGAGCGCCTACAAGGCGCCTTTGGTTGGTGACAAAAGATGGTTCACACTGTTCACACTTAAAAATTCCTGGCTGTATGGCTATGATTAAGCACAATTAAGCACATAATAACTGGTTGGTGGTTTCAAAATGTTTCAAACATGGCTTTTATGACTTCCATGTCACATATGGAATGTCATCCCAACCCCATTGACGAACTCCATCATTTTTCAAGCTGGTTATTGCACCACCAAGCAGATAAGTTGTATGAGTCATATGTATAACTCTGTATAACCTACCCTCTGGTAAAACTAACAGTTTGCTATTGAAAATCACCATGCTATCAATGGGTAAATCCACTATTTCTATGGTCCATTTTCCATAGCTTTTTGTAACAGTCATTACCAGAGGGTATAAAGGTTTCCCTGCAAAAATGATGATCCCGATGGGATCCAATGGGTTTTCATATCAGCCCCAGGTTGAGTCTCCCGGCATTCCGCTCGTCGTTGTCCAAACGTGGCGGATGGTCCCCCCAATAAAAATCAATTTCTGGCCAGTGAAATCAATCTAGTACAACCATGTACAACCGATAACCGTACACATTGGAGTGAGTGTTAGATGTGTTACTTCAATTTACTTCAGGCACCCATTAGTGGCATATTTATTGCATAACCAGAACTTGAACTTCAATGGATTCATCCAAAAAATGAGGGATGCCCCAACATGTACCCTCTGGTTATGTCAAAATAGCTATTGAAAATGGCCATTTATACTGGATTTACCCATTAAAAATGGTGATTTTCCATAGTTTTTTGTAAGTTTACCAGAGGGTAGTGCGGACAAAAAAACACATATGTTCTAAGTCACTGAATCCTGAGAAAAACCCGATTTTCAGAGAGATCTAAAGATGGCTTCAGCCCAAATGATAGTGAATATGTTGGAAGCCTAGAAAAAGATCTATCAAGCATGCCCTTAATGTTTAGGATTTGCGCGTTTAGGAGACGTTGACCCATTTTCTTGGCTATATGTGAAGAATTTCAAGACCTTGGGATCCCTTCAGACTTGGCATTGTTTGCGATAAGCCACCCCATGTTCCGGGACCCAGATTTGGCAACAGAACCATAAATTTGATGGGGATCTGGCCCGAGCACGATGGGTATTTCACCGGTACTGATTGGGTACACTGACGTTTTGAATCTGGGTCGAGTTTTGTTTGGCCCAGGATATTAAAATCTTGACCCATACACATGTGTTTCACATAAGCTCTGTACCGATTTGGCTGCATTTAGATCGCAGGTTGGGAACGGTTGTATCATACATGATTATCAGCAGATTCTTCATGATTTCATGGTGCTTCCTTCATTGCATGATGCCTGGTGGCTCCCTGCAGTTGTTTTTGGGTGGCTCTGCGATCCGCAAACTCTCGCCGACTTCCCTGTTTCATCTGTCATGTCGTTCCGTGAGCGACTGGCAAGGAATTTTGCCAATGCCCAGCAAGCGGACGATGCGCAGAGACAACAGGTCGTGAACGCTTGGGTGACCAAGATCAACAAACATTTCATGAAGCATTGCGAGGCCGCCTCCCGTCGTCAGCGGCCATCCTTCAAAATGGATGTGCCGCGACCTGTCCACCTCACCCAGCTTGGTGTTACTGAAGACACCTTGCTACAGAAGCTGCAAGATATGCTTCAGGAGCAGGGCTTCTGCCATGGAACCGACGGATTCGTCACTCCTTTTCAGAAAGTCTGGAAACGGCAGGGCAACAGCTGGGTAGATGTTCATTCAGCAGAGGTGCAATCGGCTCAAAATGATTTGTCCCCCAAATGGATGCGTTGATTCCAAAACGGATGACTTGCACAAAATGGTACCAAAACATTACCATTTTGATAGGTGGTATGGTTACCATTCCCAGTCATGGGTGATTTATGACATTGTTTTACCCGCAGCTGGGGATTTTCTCAAAAAACATCGTCGCCTAATTTGAGGGCCCTTTTGCAACTCAAAGTCGCTAGGTGACCGCGAGATGGACGGATGATGCAACCATTGCCCAGCAGCTGGCTAGGAACATCACCGACTACAGTGCCAAGACGCAAAAGATGATGCTGCTAAAGGTTGCAGCAATAAAGAACGAATTCTTAAGGAGGTGTGAAACTGCTTCGAAAGATGGGGCACTCTGCTGCAACTTCCGGATTGCTGTTGGTCAATCCCTTGCCTCCAGAAGAGGCTTTACCTGCGAGATCATGAAAGAGAAACTCCATGAACACCTTGCAGACCTTGGCTCAGCCTTGTGTATCAGTCACTCCCTCCAGCCTCAGGGGCATGTGGTGTTTTTCTTGTCGGCCAGTTGGGATCCAGATGCGCTGACTGACGACGCACCGCAAGTCACCGGTGGCACTTGTGCCTCATGTCCCATCTGCTACCAGCACCGCCCAGCTGTGGCCTTGGTTCCCTGCGGCCACGTGGTGTGCCGGGACTGCCATCGGAGTAACCGGCACAGGCTGCAACAGTGCCCGATGTGCCGTGGAGTGACGACTGCGGTCACGCGAGGTCTCTACATGGACCAGTGATTGCTGCCTTGCTCGATGGTTTCCCGGAGCAGGAGAAGGAGGAAGACGTGAGGCAAGTACAGTGTTTGATCAAAATTGCATGTGCGTCCTCTCCTGCACGATTTGATTTGTCGGACATCATTTGAACCTCACAGTTTGCAGAATTATCTCAAGAAGTGTCAAAGAGAATTCATGCTTATCCTTGAATGCTTGCAAATGATTTGACTGTGGGAGAGGGCATACTGGAGTGCATCAGACCTTGCAAGTTGCAAGTACAACTTCCGTTTGAGACAGGGGCTAGATGCCAGAGTTGTAGCTTCCCCAAGCTTTCCAATCAAAACCCAGAAGTGGCTTGACTCATTGTGCGAATGGAGACAGAGTTCAATTGAGGAGAAACTTATTCCCCAGGTGGGTTTGGAAGTTTGGCTGAAAATAGGGTAATTACATGTAATTACCCCTATAGCCAATGGTCACTCATCACCATCCTTTTCAAAATGGCCCAGGTTTACCCTCTGGTAATTTAACGTAGCTATGGAAAATGACCATTTATAGTTGATTTTCCCATTAAAAATGGTGATTTTCCATAGTTTTTTGTAAGTTTACCAGAGGGTACCCCATTTTTAGACAGATATTGATCCCCTCGTCAGTTCCTTCGGCCTTCGGCTCGCCAGGACCGGACGCAGGGCTGCGAATCGGACGTCAGGGTGTTGCGAGGCGAAGAACGCGCACACGTTGTGAAAGGGGCACATGGATTACACTCTGGTAAACTAACATAGCTATGGAAAATCACAATTTTTAATGGGAAAACTCACTATAAATGGCAATTTTCAATAGCTATGTTAGTTTACCAGAGGGTAATTTGGGCCCTATCATCCGGCAAATATGGCAACTGGAACCCCCGTATGAACCGCGGCTTAAGCGGGAAAATCAGTTCTAAATGGTGGATTTGGACATTGCCATGTTTGATTACCAAAGGGTCATATGAATTTTGGTCCCTGTAACTGGTAAAAAAATATGAATTTTAATGAATTTTATGTTTACTGATTATGTGGGTCTACACACGCGTATTTTGTCTTGCGCTTGATGCATTAGTGGATGTGTTGGGTTCCCATTTTTTTGTAGGAACCACATATGAACTGTACAGTGAACCTAGTTTTTCTTTCAGAACGGTATCTATTTGAGGTTAGCCCCCGCTACAAAACCGATGTAAGTGGCAAAGTGGGATGAACCGAGGACACCGCGAGGCAAAGGCCCCATTTCACCAGAGCGTCCAAGCACACATTTGGGGAACCCGTAGATACAATTCCGGAATTTTCATCGAGGGGTGTATACTCCCCCAGAAATCTATGTATATTACCCCCCGGAAAACTAGCTCGTGCAAAAATTGGGTAATGTTTAATCGCCAGGTTACCAGGTTTGATTGCTAGAGGCTGCTAGAGTGGGTACATCCCTATTGTTGATGATCATTGTGCGGGTCCCCCATGTCATTGATGTCATTGTTGCGGCTTATCAGATCGCTTAAAAGCAGTATCATTATTGGTATCACTCCTATTTTGATTCACAAACATTCTTACTGGTGCTAAACGCAGGCAATTTTTGGGAATGATCCATTTCATCACTAGTAATAATCATCCCAGCAACCCCCAGCAACCCCCAGCAACCCCCAGCAACCTATCCATTCCCATCCAGCAACCCTACGTAAAACGCACCAGTAAGTTGTTAAACCCTTCAACCAAGCCCTTTTTTTCGGGAATGATCCACTGGCTAACTATAAATTTCACCATCCCAGCAGCCCAGCAACCCATCTTGCTACCCCAAGTATCCCCAAAAAAGTCGTGCGGCTCGCAGGTGCTTTGGGGGCCCTCATGGCGCCCAGCTGCTCCAGCGGCGCGAGGCTAGCGGCGACATCGCCTAGCGCTATGTCGCCATGGTCGCTGCGTGGCAACGCAGCCAACGGAAGTTGGTCGACTTGGAAAATCCTGAGACTTGGTCAACTGCTTGGTGGTTTGGATTATAGTATATATATATATATAATTAATAGTGCTTAATAGTTAATAGTGGTTAATAGTGTTTAATAGTGATTAATAATGGTTAATAATGATAATCAATGATTAATATACCGGTTTGGTGGAGACTGGAACCATGGAATTTTATGACTTTCCATATATTGGGAATGTCATCATCCCAACTGACGAAGTCATATTTTTCAGAGGGGTAGGTATACCACCAACCAGTCAAGTTTGGGCCGACTTGGGAGTTTTGTTCGGGATATGTCTATGGATCAAAAGCCTGGTGGTCAACACATGTCAACACCCAAATTCCAGGGGTTTATGGATCTTCATCCAGCCCAAAACATGGTACGATAGGTCTCGACCTATCCCGATTGTAGCCGCAATGAAGGATAAAGGGTGACATATCACCGACTTGGGGAGATACAGATCCGAGGCATGTGAAAGAACAACACCTGCGATTGTAACAATTGGTCCTGTTTTGTTGCTTATCATGTTCCAAAGTTGCTGGCTCCAAACCAACTTCCCCAATTTCTTGGCACTCCGAGACTGACCAACTTGGCCCCTTGGACCATTCCTGAATTTCTTGGTTCCACCATTTGGGGAATCTACGAGGATTCTTTATATATACATATATATATATATATACACAGATATATTATATAATATCATGACAATTATTGTTCTGATTATTTATGTCACTATAATATAACAAGATATATACATATAAACATCCGCATAAACATATACATATATATATATGTATATATATGTATATATATATATATGTATATATATATATATGTGTGTGTGTGTGTATATGGAACCTTTTAAAAGCAAGTCCAAGATTCTCAAGGACAGCCGACGTTTCCAGCAGCTCCTGAACCACTACGCTGCGACTGGTCGGACTGGTCGCTGGCGCTCAGCCGCTACGCTGCTGGGTGACTTGGCGTGGCTGGGAAATCCCTTGGAAGATCTGGAAGTAGAGGTTTTTCATGGGAAAATATAGGGAAAATCATGGGAAAGTCCTCTATAATCTAGAAAAGTAGAGGTTTTCATGAGATAATCATCTATAATCTAGAAAAAATTAGGTTTTCATGAGATAATCATCTATAAATTTTATAAATGCTGGATTTTCCACTGCGATATGACCTGGGAGCTCGGTACCGTGTGCGAGCTGAGACTGTCGTGAGTCTCCCTATCCCTAATTTACCATAGAGTGGCGGTGTAAGCCATCAAAACATGGGTGGCCTATTGTTGCCTTGCTACCATTAAACATATGGGAGATATTTGTGGCAACCTTAGGGTTTAAAAGTTTAATACTTGATATTTTGCCAACAATCCTGGGGCACGGATACTGATTTGATCATTGGGAAGGTGATTTGGTGGGTCTGTCCAGAAATGGGTAAAAAACCTCGATGCCCGGTGTGACTGAAATTGACACGCGGGGAAGACGAATAGACGAATGATTCTTGGGAAAGCCTATTTCCACATAAATCCATATCAACATCTCTTTCCTTATTTCATATATTGTATGACTTCCAACCCAGCTATCCCCGAACACGAACTTTCTACAATAGAATTCTCTCTGAAATCACCAACTTTTTCATGTGAAAATATGGGTTTGTCGGAAAAAAGGGTGTTATCCAAGTCCATCGGCTGGTCATCTTCCCTATTCACATGGCATCTATTTGTTGGTTATATCAGTTATATCTCCCTGAATATCCCATGAACATGTCCCTTTCGAATTCCAATCCAATCCCACTGTTTTTTTTCTCAAACAAAATTATAAATCAACTTCCCATTGATATTCCGATAATGAATGATGTATATTGAATATCAATGGGATATGATTGGGATGTTAATCTAGTTGGTGGTTTGGAACATTTTTTACTTTCCCCAATAGTTGGGATGATGATCCAATCTGACTTTCATATTTTTCAGAGGGGTTGAAACCACCAATTAGTAATGGCCATTTTTTTTGGTTTAGTGATTCGGAATGGCCTGAGTCTTCACCGCTTGCCCGGTGAGATTTTTTCAGGAAACTTTGCTCGACATCGAGAACTTCAGAGACCTGTTGAGAATTGAATTACACGGTGGGCCCCCGGTTTTCAATAGCTAAGTTGGATGATAACTCCAATACCCTCTGGTAATTTAACATAGCGAACTCGAACATCACCATTTTTTATGGGTAAATCAATTATTTCAATGGGCCATTTTCAATAGCAAACTGTTAGTTTACCAGAGGGTAACTAGGGTTTATGGTAGATGTAACTATAGTAAATAGGGTTTATCAGGTTTATCAATCGGCAATAAATTATATAAACTTGTTAATGATCCGTTTGACTCTCCTCACCAATATCCAATCCACTTGTTAATGGGATTAAGCCAACATAGAAGTGGATTTAATGGTCACTAGCATGGCTACAGACTTCCAAGTAAATGGGGAGTTTTGTTGTCATGCAATCCTTGGATAGATAGAATGGGGATATTACATGATATGAATGGAGGTACATTAATCTGGGTAAATTATAACGACCTCACTGTTCTCCCTCACTGGAAATCATGGTTAATAAGAGGAATCATCCCAAAATGGCCGCAAGATTCAGGTTAGTGAAATATTATAATTTACCCAGATTAATGGACATTGTCATGGAATAGTAGATTTCCATCGTTCGAACCATGGCTGTGTCTCAGAAATCTGACGGGATTTTGCAAGGGACAAACATAGTGATCAACTGTTGGATTTTGGGCTACTGTAGGCGTGATTTTCACACACACACATATATGTCATATATATACCCTCTGGTAAGTTAACATCGACCCTGGCTGATAGGGGTTGGAAGAGTAGTTTCCTTTAAAATGGGTGATTTTCAGGGTCTATGTTAATTTACTGGAGGGTATATATATATGTATATATACACCCTGGGGTAAACGTTTACAGTTTGCGAACTTGAAAATGGTGATCGAAATAGTGGATTTACCCATTGATAGCATGGTGATTTTATGTTAGTTTACCAGAGGGTATTTCATTTATGGAACCACCAACAGCGCTGGGAAATACTCATTTATGATATATTGGAATGTGTTGTGTATGACCCTTGCTATAGCACTTGCTGGTGTTTCCTCAATCATATTTTGGGGTGCAGTTGCAGTTGTAAGTGTATATATAACCATAGTTAGAGTTAGAGGGATTACCAACTTACGGGGGTTATTACCATAGTTATCCCCACAAAAAAATCCCTATAGTGCACCCCCAAGTATTTTTTTTTGGGACCCCCTTTGGAGCTTTTTGATGAATGATTTAATTTATGTTCATGACCATGACCATGCTCTTTGGGGGGGGTGCTTCATGCAACGGATGAGGCCAGATCTTCAACTCTTCAACTCCTTGATCAACGTCTGTGGAAAATCCAGCAGGTGTGGAACATCTGCCGGCTGGAGGTGGTTGGAAGCTCCATGGGTACAATGTCCCTTTCTGTGGCTAGGTAGGCCCATCCCCTTACGAAATACCACCGTCTGACTGACCGTCTGACCTAGACCTAGACCCGTCTGACCCCTTGGTTCAATATTGGATCCGTTTGGTGGCCATCATTAATCATCATCATTCATCATTAACCATCATTAAACTAGATATTAGGGGCATGGGATTGCCAGCTTCGTCAATCTTTGAGCTTGTGATCGACCAAGCTTATTTGATGGGAGATGGCCCACATCGAAGAGGTACCATCTGGTTATTTAACAGTTTGCTATGGAAAATGGCCCATAGAAATAGATGGTTTACCGAACTTAAAAATGGCGATTTTCCCTGGCTATGTTAGTCATAACCAGAGGGTACCCCAGAATTCAAAAACATATTTTCACTAACATAGCCATGGAAAATCACCATTTTTTATAAGTTTGAAAAATTATTTTCAAGTCTATTTTAATAAGTTTGAAAATCACCAGATAGGTACCCCAGAATTCATTGTCGGTTTCCCAAAATTTGAAAATTTATTTTCCAGTGAGAATGCACAAGTCTGATCCTCATGGAAGATTCAATGGAAGATGTCCCACTGGATGAAGTCCCAGAGCATTCCTGTTCAGTTCGAGCCAAGGTTGACGACGAATGTGTCTATTTGAGTACAATCACCAACTGGTTGGTGGTTTGGATTATAGTATATATATATAATTAATAGTGGTTAATAATAGTGGTTAATAATGGTTAATAATGATAATCAATGATTAATATATCTGGTTGGTGGTTTGGAACATTAATTTTATTTTTCCATATATATATATATTGGGAATGTCATCATCCCAACTGACGAAGTCATATTTTTCAGAGGGGTAGATATACACCAACCAGAGTACTTGCTTGTGAACTCACCAGGAGCACCAAAAAGTGTGAACGTTCCATGTTGTTTCGTGCGCGTTCGGAGACAAAAGCTAATGGATTTGACGCTTCAAATAGCCTGGGGGTATGTTCCAGGGGTTTATTGGATTTATCTAAGAGTTAGGGTTTAAATGATGCAGAGGCGATGCTGTGTTGATTTTATGCTGTGGAAGTTATGAACCTGACACGTGACCAAAACGATCTACCCTCCGGTCATCAAACATGGAAATTTTTCACATCACCCTTACATCGTGCGATGATGTTCCCATTAAAAACTTCCAACCAGCATATTATTGGGAGATCACCAACCAGCCATAGTTGATGCTTAAATCCCATGAAACCATATGAAACCATCATGTCATCATGTCCCTCATTTTTCCCCATCCATTGAGTTCGGGGATTTCCCAGCCATGTTTGAGTCGCCTCAACCACCACCCATGGATTTCGTCGAGCCTATCTGGATATCTGGGAATGGGTCCTGTTACAAGAAATGACTGGGATGAACATCCACAAATAGATCAATAGATATCAATAGATATCAATAGTATCCATTTCCGGGTGAACATGACCATACTGCTTGGTGCTTTGGACCCATGGAATTTTATTTATTTTCCCATACATTGGCAAAATGTCATAATCCTAACTGACGAAGTCACATTTTTTAGAGGGGTAGGCTCAACCACCAACCAGTTGATGGTTAAAATTCCCATGATGGTTAACCATAACCACCATTATTAACCATTATTAACCATTATTAACAATTATTAACCATTATTAAAGGGGTAGGTTGAACCCACCAACCAGCCATATTAAAGCTACACCTGCGCCAAAACCCGCCAGGTGGTGTGAAGCCCTCAGGTATTTTCAGCTCATGGGCCACGTGCAGTTGGAGATCTCCAGTGTGACGTACAATACGGTGCAGTTTTTGCGGTGCCGTTTTTTTGGGTCCATCAATGGGGATACCCCAAAATACCCTCTGGTAAACTAACAGTTAGCTATTGAAAATGGCTATTTATAGTGGATTTACCCTTTTTTGAAATGGTGATTGTCCATAGTTATGTAAACGTTTACCAGAGGCTATCCATTTTATCAATGGATTGGATTAAGGTCAAATTGGAACCGGAAAGCCCGTGATGTTAAAATCCCGATGGGTTTCCGGTTCACATTTTCCCGTGAAAAACCAATCCATTGATAAAACCCCGGTGTCTCCATGGATGAGGTTTAGGGGGTTTCCCCCCTCCTTTGCTGAGCCAATGATTTTACCAAAATGTTTCCCGGTAAATCCACAAAGCCGGCATCATGATGATCCCAGTGGTGACTCATAACCCAAGGTATAAGCGACCCAGGATCGCTAAAAAGGTGGTGCCCTTCATTTATAAGTTGCTTGATACCACCCAACTCTAGATCTAACATGATATATACTGTAAATGATATAGTTATATATATATATATATATTATATATCTATAACAAAGCTTAGTTATATGAGTTCTACAGCAACTCATCTAAATATGGGGCAGCAACATCCAATCTTCAGTGGTTTTCCACCATGTTGACCCCCCATGTTTCATGGTGAAATCGAGGTCAACGGCCCTCCCACAGGTGCTATCACTGGACCTGAAAGATGCCTGGCCCCGTGCCTGGCATCTGCTGCCTCACGCGGACCTGCTGGGCTGCAATGCTGCGCTGGGCGGCTGCGGGGCTTGGGGGGCTTGGCAGCGCGCTGAAGGCCTGATGAGGCAACGGAAAGCCAAAGGGAAGACCAGGGTGGGATGGGAAATCCGCGATTTCTGGAGGTTTTACCCTCTGGTAAACGTTTACACAACAATTGAAAGATCCACCATTTTTGTATGGGTAAATCAACTATAAATAGCCATTTTCAAGTTCGCAAAGTGTAAACGTTTACCAGAGGTTTTAATGGTTGGGAAAATCACATATCAATGGGGATTTTCTAGCAAGCCATGTTGGACCGAACGGCGACCTGCCGGGTGTTTCGCACGGCAGTGAATCACTCGCCAGGTCGATGAACCACTTGCAGCCAGATGTTGTGACGTACGTTGCCGTCATGAAGAGCCAACAGAAAGCCAAGCTGTGGCAAAACGCAGCGGACATGTTGCAGGTGTGGAAAGGATGGGGGGTAATTACTGAAGTAATTACCCGCTGGAAAACTAACACTTTGCGAACTTGAACATGGCCATAGAAATCGTTGATTTACCCATTGAACATGGTGATCTTCCATAGTTATGTAAACGTTTACCAGAGGGTATTACAGGTTTTTTTGTTCCTGAAATCGAATGGTGGTGACCATAGATATCCTCAGACTTCATCCGAAATCCCGGGGAAACATCTTCCAGCTGCCCTATTTTTCTGTGCTCGTTGGATTTCTCGAAGTTTGAACCTCGGAACCGGTAAATCTGGATGGTTTCACTACTCAGCTTCGTTGGTTTCACCACCAACCCGTGGAACGTCACCTTTCTGTTGCAGCCGTGAGGCAACCAGTTTTGCCGTTGGCATGTTATAGCCAGTATTGCTGATTCCATCATATTCCCAATTCTATCGTGCAAGCTTTGGTTAGCTATACTTCCGTTTTGGGTTGAATTGAAGCCAGTTGTTCAGATAAACATCTCAAATCCTTTTTTTGATTGCTTATATTATATACGATTATATATACTTATATCCCAGCTTAAGTCTCACCAACAGGTAGATGGTTAGTCCCAATTTTATTCACTAGGTAGATACAGAATGGTGCCCCCCAGTTATAAGTTTTATAAAGCCCATGAATGCTATAGTTTAATATCTACCAGATTTGTCATAGAATTCAGCCACTTTTTTCAGACGCTAGGTCCGCTAGGTCCTCCTTGCCTCAGGGACTGCGCAATCTGCGGCCCACGGTGCTCTGTTGGAGCGTGGCAGCTATTGGGCCGTGGCATGAAGCATTGGGAAACGTGCAGCTGATGAGAGACTTGGCAGAGCGGTTTCCCAACTTATCTACAAGGTGGTGCCCCAGTTCGGAATCGCTAAGTTGGTGCCAATAACTCCCATAACTGCCATAACTATGGTTTATAACTCCCATAACTGCCATAACTATGGTTTATGGCAGATATAACTATAGTATACTATAGTATTTTTATGGGGGTTATAAACCAACAAACATCACTGGGCACCATCCTGTATGGTTTCATATGGGTTTTTAAGGGATCTTAATGGATGAATTGGGGCTAAAAACTATGCATAGACTATTCCAATGCATAGACTATACAACTATATATATATATATAAATACACATAGACATATAGAACAACTGTTTATAGAATATAATCTACAGTAGACATTTTGGTATTAGTATTAGTCAAGACATTATGCTCTGACTATGCTATATATATATTATATTTCTTTTCGACGTCTAATGAATACTGCTATATAGACTCTATATTTCCTGTTTGGGCGCTAGTGTCGATTGTGATGTCCTGATTGGGTGGGTGACTGGGCACATCGACATGACTGACCAGGCCTGCCCAGTACTCTAAACGATACAAACAGCAAGACTGTACTTTATAGTATATCCTTTAGGATACTATATGGTGTATTCTCTATATGTAGATACACGTCATTTATACTAGAATACGATATTTTGTACTATGTTGCAGTATGCAGACATTTTTTTCTGGTGAAACCAATTGTAGCAAAACCTCTACTTGGGAAGGGTTCCACCATCTGGTCTGCAGGATTTCTTCCAAGCTTTAATGCATTCTCCGAGGATTGGAACTCCCAAAAACCAACAATATAAGGAATGGATTGTACTCCAAGCTTTTCTTTGGTTTGTCCAAAAAATTGAGTAGCCCTTATGATTTATAACACTCTTCCCTATTCAACCGGCCATAAAAATTGGAGAGAAATCCCGTACTCAGGGACACACCCAAATATCTGTTGGCAATATGCCCCAATTGACATCCATATCCCATGAATATCCCATGAATATCCCATGAATATTCCATGAATATCCCATGAATATCCCATGAATATCCCATGAATATCTCATGAATATCCCATGAATATTCCATGAATATTCCATGAATATCTCATGAATATCCCATGAATATTCCATGGGTATCCCCATCGATATCCCCTGTCTAAGTCGGCTGAGGATCACAGGTCTTAGCCAGTTCAGTGGTCACGCTGAGCGCCGTCATCACGTCCCTGGCCGAAAGTGCCACCGGGTGGAAGGAAGCCCTGCAGATCTTGGCAGATGCTCCGCTGGTGCGAGGGGGGGGCTAGTGGGCCAGTGACTGGTTGACCTGGGAAGCATTAAAGTTGTGCTTGGTGGCTCATCCCACGAATCGTAAGTGGGTTATAACCCCAGTTATAAATGGGATAAGTAGGGTTAATCCACTTATAACTGGGGTTATAACCCACTTACGATTCGTGGGATGAGCCACCAAGTGGGGATCTAGTTCATAACTGATGCTTGCTTGGTGATTCTAATGGAAACTCTTCGACCATTCGAAGACCAAATTCAACAGAGATTTTTTTTTAATCACCAAGGGGAATATCTAGTAGCCAACCAATATGGGATGGGCTCAGATGTCACCACCGGGATACCGACTTAGTGGAGTCCCGTGACTTGTTGCTTGGAACTGTTTGTGATGATATTTTGGCACGGATCATGAATAGATGGATGATTGGATGGATAGATAAATAGATAGACTATTATTTATTGATAGATGACCATATTGTATGATCTATGTTTGGATAGATGTAATTTTTTAGATGGATGATTGGATGGAAAAAGGACCAATAGATAGACTATTATTTATTGATAGATGACCATATTGTATGATCTATGTTTGGATAGATGTAATTTTTTAGATGGATGATTGGATGGATAGATTTAGTAAAGCCCCCAGGTTTTTTTTTCGTTTTTTTTCCTAGAATTCACCCAGTGCCTCATTGTAGCCTGCTTAGATGGGCCATGGAGTTAGATGAGTTAGGTAACTAGTTGGTAAATGGATTCTTTCATTGGGATTTAGAGGGTTATATCCCCAGTTACTAACCAGTTAGTTAATCCCATGGCCCATCTAATAAGTACCCTCTGGTTATGACTAACAGTTCGCCATGGTACAGGACCCATAGAAATAGATTAAATAGATGGTTTACCTATTACAAATGGTGGATCTTTCCATGGCTATGTTAGTCATAACCAGATGGTAATCCCAGATGGCAGCTATGCCACATCAACTATGGTAACTACCCTCTGGTAAACGTTTACATAACTATGGAAAGATCCACCATTTTTAATGGGAAAACTCACGAAATCAATGGCCATTTTCAATAGCTACGTTAAATTACCAGAGGGTATTTGATCATTCTACCCAACAGGGGTAATGTTTCCAAACTCTTCCCATTCCACCCAGCACATGTCTTGTTGTTGATTTATGTATTCGTGATTCAATCTACCCATAGCCAGGTGTACCTCATTTTTTTGCGGTTTCGGTCAGGTCCAGGTGGAGCCCAACGTCATCAGCTACAACGCCAGCATCTGCGCCTGTAGCACCGCAGCTGAGCCTTGGAGGAAGGCCTTGGAGCTGGTGCCGAGGGAGGCGAACCTGGTGCCTTGGAGATGAACATTAATGACATATGATATAATATGATATGATATAATGTAATATAATACAATATACTATATAACATATGATATAATATATAATATATCATATATCAGATCATATATCATATATAGTATATACTGTATAATGTATAATGTATAATGTAGAATATATGAAATAATTGTTATTATATAACATATGATTATTCATATTAGTATTAATATATATATATGTATATATATATATACATATACACAGTACTGGTATATTCATGAGATATTTTCATGGGATGCATAACCGTTGTTAACTGGAGAACCACTAGCTACAGGGAAATACAGTGAAGTAAGCAACAAACATTGTGTGAAAACCATGGGGCATATCTACTTCATCAACAAAGATGGGGATATGATGACAAGCAAGGAACGTTGAGCGATTGTAATGATACCCGGCCTGGTAAACATACAAAAAACTATGGAAAGATCCACCATTTTTAATGGGAAAACTCACGAAATCAATGGCCATTTTCAATAGCAAACTGTTAGTTTACCAGAGGGTAGCAAAAAACGTTGAGTTTCAGAAAAAACTGAAAGGGACCGATTGGTGTGGGAGAATGGCCAACAACAATTGGACATTTTCAGCAACTGATATGGTCTGGTTGGTGTTGATGTGGCAAACTTTGAAATTTGGGGATTCAACATACAGAGTTGGCCAACAGAAATGTAGATTACCCTCTGGTAAATTAACATAGCTATGGAAAATCATCATTGTTTATGGGAAAATCCACTATAAATGGTCCATTTTCCATAGTTATCTTAGTTTACCAGAGGGTATTCATGATTATTCCAGCAATAGGTGGATGGATAGGACCAACGGCATGGAAAAGAGGTGTATGCCATGTTTGATTACCGGACAGTATATCTTTGTCTCACCCGGGAATTGTATTTCAAGCAGAAAGAATATAATTTTCTCAGCAACAGTGGGAATAATTTGAATATCTGATTTAAAGTGGATGTTCTGAACCAATTCATCTTTGCTCGTCTAAGATGGTGGACAACTTAACATCAACCCAACATAAATGCACCCCCCATCAAAAGGCAAGATTTCCATCAAGTAGATGGCTTTTGGAATGACATATTTACCTTCCAGGGAGGGTTGCCCCAAGGGGCACTCGCACCTTTGGATCCTTTGGGGGCCGTCCAGGTAACGTTTAACTCAGCCATCAGTGCCTGCAGTGCAGCCGGCGAATGGCAATGGGCCATGGTGTTGTTGAAGGAGTGTTGGGGGCCTTGCAAGGGAACGTCATTCCAATAGGGGATCGATGTCCAGATGCCATTGCAGCTACGGCAAAGTTGATGGAACCATCAACTTTGAAGGCAAAACTGGGCATATCACGACAAACGATATTGGTGTATGGATCAGAATGCGATATTAAGTAATTTGACTCGGGCCAGGAATTGGAAAGTGATATTCGAATCTTGCTCTGACATGTTGGAAGGCTCACATTGATCATAATATCCACGTAAGGGTTTTGAGAACCCAAGAATTGAATGCTTACCCTCTGGTAATTTAACATAGCTATTGAAAATGGCCATTTATAGTGGATTTTCCCATTAAAAATAGTGGTTTTCCATAGCTATGTTAAATTACCAGAGGGTAGGGCACCTTTTTCTCCAAAGCTCCAGAGTTTTCAATCTCTGAGTTGGATTTCCTGCCAGACATGTGAATTTCGATGAAAGCTACTTGGTGGCTCATCCCACGAATCGTAAGTGGGTTATAACCCGAGTTATAAATGGGATTTTTGTAGGGTTAATCCACTGAAATCACTGGGGTTTTCACTAACCCACTTACGATTCGTGGCTAGTTCGCCACCAAGTGGTTGGTGCAACAAAGATCCTTTTCCAACCTCCACACGGCGCCACGGCACCTGAGGAGTTGGAGTTGAGGAACCTTCAAGGCACAGATGCTGCTTTTCATGGCCGATTCCCTGGCTCGTGGTGAAAGCTGGATATAGAAAGTTGGGGCAACCGATGGACCGAAAATCACGCAGAAGATTGGCCATTTCAATCGTGTTTTTTTAAAGGGTGGCAATAGTTTTGACATGTTTTGACATATCCAAAAAAACCCTTCCAAGCCATAGGTGGAATGCCCAGAAGTAGATGTAGGCCGCTCTGGCCCAAACATCCAATGGCTCATGAAATTTTCACCATGGGTATCCACCATTGCAGAAAGCTACTTATCATGTATCCAACTTGTATCAAACATGGCCCAGGTCAGAAAGAGTTCAGTTCCCAGTAATATCTAATGGAACATGATATACCATTCTAATGGAAAAATAATGAAAAATATTTGAACAATAAACTGACCATGTCTTTTAGATGTTCCATGTCTAATCGTTTTTTTTTTGATCCCCATTCTTAGTTCAATCCCAAGCTCCAACGCCTAGCTCCAGGCGATAGCTTCACCCTAAATGCTGCCATTGCATGTGAAGCGCGTTGGACTGAGGCGGGTCGGATTCAGTCGTCGGATACGACCTGAGCATCGGATCCCGGGTGGTTTTTTTTCATCTACCCGGCCTGGTAGACATACGAAAAACTATGGAAAGATCCAGCATTTTTGGGTAAATATCAACTATTTCGACTGGGCCATTTTCAAGTTCGCAGACTTTTAGTTTACCAGAGGAGGAGAAAAGGAATCCCATTGACAACCAACTTAAGACAAGGACAAGCACCTCTTTTTGGAAAAACATGGCGAGTCGTGGTGTCTTTCTGAACGGCTGTCGTTAGACATTCGGATGTGCAGGAAATCTGCTAAACACCAAGCCAAGATGGATAGTAGAATCGCAACGTATATTGGTCACAATCTTACACCTAAAAGTTGTTTGGTTTCATACCCAACATGTCCGAACATGACCCCGTTTTACTGAAGACCAAACAGTTTAAACATGTGTTGACGGAGACCATTTCAGCAAAGCTGGCTCTGCCAGTTTCGGATTTGTTTCACTCTTCAGCAGCTGGCTATGAGTCATAACCCTGGTACCTAGTGAACCACAAAACAGCTGGTAAATGGATGTTCATCCCATTAAAATTGATACTAATAGGTTTTGACCCATCCCCAGCTCATTGTGACAAGGCCTTGGAGTTGTTAAGACTGGCAGATGCAGCACGGCTGGCAGATGTAGCTTTGCCGCGCCCCAGAGTTGGCATCGGTTTGGTTCAAGCCGCAGCCCCATATGAATTTGGAGATTCGGAGACCTGGTTTTTATGGGGATGCAATTTCCAGGTCACACATGGGTATGGGATATATATGGATATATGATAGAACCTCTGTAACTTCTGTTATTTATACATCCGCCTATGACTGGAACTGCACTTCCAAGTAGGATGATCGGATGTTCCATTTTTTTCACCCAGCTTGAACTATTTCTGGTGGCCAGAGAGGTCCATTTGGCATCATCGGAGCCGTTTTCTGGACCCATTTTATGGCCGGTAGTTTCCCCGAGTATCTCCGCTAAACCGACTACTTGGTGGCTCATCCCACTTAGTAAGTGGGCTATAACCCCAGTTATAAATGGGATAAGTAGGGTTAATCCACTTATAACTGGGGTTATAACCCACTTACTAAGTGGGATGAGCCACCAAGTACCTAATTGTTGGTTATAGCGCTCGATCTGTTTGTTGGTTAAATCATTCAGCCAAATCATGTCAAAAATCCATGTGCGTCCTGCCCTGGATGTTCCTCTCAACGTTTCCCTTCAACCAATTCAATAATCAATGGCCATTTCAGGAACCTAAATTGGAGGTACCTACCATATATAAGGCTCCTGGAATTTCCATTGAAATAACACACATTCAGCAGACTGGCTGCATCGGAAGAATTTCGGATGGATCAAAGACCAAATCCCATCCACCCATCCACCAATCCCAGCTTTTTGAGAAGGGCATTCCACGTAGAATTGACCTCCAATTTTTCTTCCTTTCCCAAAGTTGTAATATCTGCTTGGTGCAGTTGGAACCGTGAGGAACAATGAAAATTTATGACTTTCCAGAAACACTTGGGAATGGAATGTCGTCGTCATCGTCATCATCATCATCATCATCATCCCAACTGTTACTCATCGTCCATCATTTTTCAGAGGGCTAGGTGGCTTGGTGGCTCAACCACCAAGCAGTTTTTTTTTGGAGGATACTTGCCAATGTTTGATGGTTAAACCGTTGACCCCCAATCTTGATGGTTCCAGTTTTGATGGCTAATCCACACTATCCTCTGGAAATCAAACGTGGCAAAGAAAATCCACCCAGCCCGGGGGCCCGGCCCGCCATGTTTGATGACATCACCCAGCGGGTAACCCACATATTTGATATGCTAAATAAGGGTGTCCTAAAATGGTGGTACCCCCAAATTATCCATTTTATTTTCAGATTTTCCATTACATAAATTATATACCTTATTGGTGGTTTCAAACATGTGTTATTTTTCCATTTCATATATGGGATGTCATCCCAACCCCATTGACTTTCACTCCATCATTTTTCAAGATGGTTAAAACGCCTCACCAACCAGTTAATAGGTAAATCAACTATACATCACCATGCTCAATAGCTATATTAAATTATAAACCATCCATTTTTGGGTACCTTGATTCACTTTGATTCACCATGCTATCAATGGGTAAATCCACTATTTCGGCTGGGCCATAGCTACCATAGCTATGGATAGGGGCTCCATATCTATGGGTACCTCCGTTGATCGTCGAATGGTTCCTAAAGTCACTGGATTGGCTTTCACGGGAAAATCTTCACCGGAAACTATGGTAAAATACCATCTCTCATATATGGGTACCTTGGTCCACTTTGATTCAATCGAATGGTTCCTAGAGGTGATCAGCTATATTGGTTTTTATAAACCATCCATTTTTGGGTACCGACTGATTCACCATGCTATTCAATCGACTGGTTCCTAAAGGTGATCAGCTATAGCAGTTGCATCAGCGCTCTGGAGAAGGCCCTGCAGTGGCAGAAGGCTTTGGCTCCTGGGACCGGAGGGACCGGGATTGGAGCGTGACCGGAGGGGAGCTTCCTATGGGATTCCTATTGATTTTATCGTGATTTAATGGGATTTAAACATGTATATAATGGGATTTTATAGTGATTTAATGGGATTTTATAGTGATTTAATTGGATTTTATAGTGATTCAATGGGATATTAATGGGATATACCCTCTGGTTATTTGTTACAGTTCGCCATGGTTAAGCCATGGCCCATAGAAATAGATGGTTTACCGAACTATTCATAGCATGGTGGATCTTTCCAGTTCGCGAACTGTGAATGTCATGACCAGATGGTAATCATAATTCATGGTGATCTATGGTGGTTAGTCATAATGGCTGGTTGGTGGTTTGGATCATTTTTTATTTTTCCATATATTGGGAATAAGAAGCCCAACTGGCTAATATTTTTCAGAGGGGTTCAAACCACCAACCAGATGGGATAAGAATGGGATTTCACAATGGGATATTGTGAAAAACATGGCCATAGATGTCCTTTTCCCCCATTGGTTGATTGAGCATAGAACTTGCTTCATTCCCTGATGGGTTCCATCCCAGTTTTCATGAATCCTTTGTTTAGCCCTTTGTTACAACAGGTACTCGTAAATGATGATAGATGGGATTAAGCAGCTCCTGGCCCAAAGCCCTATTTTTACCAAAAGGACATAATTCCTATGAAACACTGGGATTCATGGGGATATCATGGGATTTGGCCCACCACCACCTGGAGAAGATGTCCAGGATTAACGCATATTTGGGTGAAGCAACTGGTGAAAAGGACGAAATTGGATGACATTTGAGGTTTGTTGCAAGCAGTGATGAGGGTGAAAAACCAGCAAGATAGAGAGATTAAACTGAGATTTAGCCGTCAACATGTTAGTAGCACTACAGCTCAATATTTTGCGTTTATTTTGGGAGATAATTGTTTGTTCACCAGCTTCAAAAAAAGACTATGCAGGGGCTTGAACTCGTATCGACCAGTGGACCGGGTGGATCAGCAAACACGTGAGAGATTGGGGCAATCAGATTCTCTCGGAAACTTGGAGATAAGGTGGGTGATAAGCCAAGCTATCAACTATCGATTTTAGGCATCTTTTGGCTTTTACAAGCCACCAATTTTCCATGTTTCTCACAGGTCTATGACAAAATTCATCAAAATTCGTTTGGGAACCCGCAACATGTCCCGTTATGAAGTCTGAATGAACCCCATGACGTCTCAGACTCAGGAACTGTTCTTTCTCATGACTGAGCGCACCATTTCTCCGAACGTGCCTGGTTTTTGCGCGTAACCAGATCGCGGGGCGACTGTTTTAGGCTTGCTACATGGAAAGAACTTTCCAAATTGACTACCTTGGGACATATCCCGTGAACATGTCCCCAAATCAGTCCTATTTTGTAGATTCTGGTCTAGAGTCTATAGAGCTCAATTATTTTTACTATGTTGTTGTAGTCAGCGTTGAACTTGCCCACATGACTGGATCACCGATGGGAGATCTCAGCAGCTGCAGCGTTTCACCATGGTTGGTGAGACATAGATCTGGGTAAATTTCATCACGACCTCACTGTTCTCCCGAGCCCTGGAATCATGGTTAGTAAGGGAAATCATCCCCAAATGGCCGCAAGATTCAGTTCAGTGAATTATTATAATTCACCCAGATAGATGTAGGGGGCAACAAATAGAATATGCCGCAATGGCTGCTTGGGCCAGAGCCAGACTGGCTGCAACTTGGATGTGGCCTCCGAAGTGGCAGATTTTTTTCCCTTGCCAGTGACGGGACTTCACCATAGCTGGATATAAATCCGCAAGCTATCGCAAGCTATCGCAAGCTCACCATTTCTATCACCCCGTGTTTTCCAGCCTTCCACCGCCAGAACATGATAAAAAGTGGCTCAAGAGGTGGTTGGGCTAGTTGGCTTTGTGTTCCCTGCAGCTTACCACTTATATGAGGGTTTCCTAAAATAGGTGTACGGTGTACCCCCAAATCATCCATTGTAATATGAGTTTCCATTCTATCTATATACATAGATCTGGGTAAATTATAACGACCTCACTGTTCTCCCTCACTGGAATCATGGTTAGTAAGGGAAATCATCCCCAAATGGCCTTAATTCAGGTACCGGTCCTTTCTTGCTTGCGGGGAGTGGGCCGGCCAAAGGGAAGATCGGTGGCCTTAATTCAGGTTAGTGAAATATTATAACCCATATATATATATATATATAAATTATATACCATCCATTTTTCCCCATTGGTCGAAGCCTCCATTTTTTGGGAGTGGGTGAACTGCTAAGCCTTCAGCTGAGTTGATTAGCTGCAATGCTGCAATCAGCGCATGTGAGAAATGCGGTGTTTGGCACCTTGGACGCCTGGGGGAATCATCAACAAAAGGATATTATGGACAATTAGGGGGATATGCATATAATAATATATATATATATATATTATAACTATATATACACATATATATATATATATATATACACATCACTTGACAATACTACCGTTACCGTTAAAATCTATTAACTACAGCACATTTCATGTGTTCCTTTTCATGTCCAGAGGATAGCCAGGACGGCTTTGCAGAGCCACTGAGTTGTGGCCTTTAGGACTTGTGTTTTTTGTCCGCCTGAAGCTTCCACTTCTGAAGCCAGCTGCGGCATGGACCGAACTCTCTTAAGGAGAGTTTGGAATGTGACGCATGAGTATTATATGCATACATGTCTTTTCTCCCAAACTCTTGTGAAGTCCCCACCTGTCAGTGGTGGTGCTCAAGTAGCGCTGGCACGATATGATAGAATATGTAGATATAACACACACACATATATATATATATATATCAATGTAATTCTATGTAATTCTACATATAATAATATCCAGACTAGAAACATAACTTGTGGCATTCGAAGCATGATAGGTGTGACATCAACCATCGCTCCAATGCCTTGGCTGTTGAGGACCTCATACTGACCTCAGCATGATGAACATGATGGGTAAAGGAAAGGAACCCATCCCCAATTTTATTAAACCCATCCCCTATTATAGAGGTTTATCATGTTTGATTGCTGGGTATACCCCAGGATGATGGTTATCCTCTGGTAAACTAACAGTTTGCGAAGTGGCAACATCAGCATTTTCAGAAGATTTCCGAAGTACATCATTTGTAACTGGGCCATTTTCCATAGCTACATTACCCTCTGGTAAACTAACAGTTTGCTATGGAAAATCACCATTCTCAATGGGTAAATCCACTATTTCGATCACCATTTTCAATAGCTATTTTGACATAACCAGAGGGTAGTTTACTGAAGAGTAGCGTCCTAAAAGATGTCCCACCGCGTTGGGCGTAAATCAAAAAGTACCGGGCCCGGGCGAGGCAGCTGGCCCTTCTGCTGCTGGCTGGGTCTCACACTCTTCGGCTGCAGCTTGATGTGATCTCCTTCAATGCGAGCCTCAGCGCCTGCGAAAATGCCTCGGAGTGGGAAGCGCGGCAGAGAAACACAAGCGATTTTTGCAGGGCAGGGGTCAGAAAACATGTTGAAAACAAAGAAGAACTTGTTGATTTACCCTCTGGTAATTTAACATAACTATGGAAAATCACCATTTTTAATGGGAAAATCCACTATAAATGGCCATTTTCAATAGCTATGTTAGTTTACCAGAGGGTATCCCCCAATGTGCCATTTTCAATAGCTATGTTAGTTTACCAGAGGGTATCCCCCAATGTGAAATGGAGAAATGGATAGAAATATATAAGTCCTCAAATTTTCCACCATCTCAAACTGTATCTGGTGGTTTGGAACAATGGAATTTTATGACTTTCCTAATATATTGGGAGATTGTCATCATCCCAACTGACGAAGTCCATCATTTTTCAGAGGGGTAGGTTGAAACCACCAACCAGTTGATGGTTAAAATTCCCATGATGGTTAACCATAACCACCATTATTAACCATTATTAACCATGTTTTAACGACGTGATTTCCTATGTTTTAACGACGTTTTAACGACCGTGATCGCATTCCGATCATCTCAGGAACATGCCCTGGCACTCTTGGCTGAGCTTCACGGAACATCGCTGAGAGCAACATCGTCCGCTGGCTCGGTATTGGGGGTTGATGGGACATGAACCACACACTGGAAGTCTGACAAAAGGTTGGTATTTTACCAGATTATACTAGGGATTTTGGTGACAGAGGATTTAGCGGATCCTGAAATTTGAATATCTCATGAGCTTTTTTTTTTTGATCGAACATATGACAAATGTGTGTCAATCCCAACTCAGGAGGGTGTTTGTATTGCATTTTGAGCACCAAAAACATGAAACAACCAGAAACACCAGTATTAAAATTTGTATGTTTGTTTGCCTGTATGAGATATTAGGTACCAGGCCAACTCCCAACTCAAGTGGCTGCAGCACTTAGAGCGTTCTGAGAATGAGATATGAATAGATATGAGATGGGAAATAGACGAGTCAAAATTGGTTGTTGAGTCTCATCAAACGTAGTTACCCGAGGCGTTTTGAGCAAAGGAAATGCCATATGAATTGGGATAAAAAAATGAGTTAGGAGCCAAGCCCACTTAAGTCCTAACTTTCTGGAACTTTAAAATCCTAACCCATCTCAACCTAGTATATATAATCTTGAGCAATTTTTTTGTGTGAGCATTTATTTTGTATTTACACAGAAGGTATAGTCCTACAGAAGGACATACGTGTTAAGTCCTACAGAAGGTTTTTGAAGTCATTTATTGTATGTAGTTCACTTGGTAAAAGGTCCGCTTGAGCATTTGTTTGACGGATTCATGCTTGAACATTTTCTGGTTGGTGGTTCTAAACATTTCTCATTCTTCCTCTATTTGAAATGACAATCACAATGTGACGAGCGCAGTTTTCAGATATTCTCAGGAAGGTTGACACCAGCCAATGGGCATCAGAATTTCATCAGTGTTTTTGTCATATTTTTCTCAGCCAGTTTTTATAGCCATCAACCCCAGTTTTTGTAAAAGTAGCAAGTAAGACCCTAGTCAAACTTAGACTTAGGGAGCAATGACTTACCCTAGTTGATTGAATTGGGGACCAGTTTTTGTTCCCCAAAACCTCTGCAGTCACCAAGTCCAGAGGATGACCTACAACGTGGCCATGAGCGCGTGCAGTCGTCCGCGATGGCGAAAGGTGGTGATGCTTCAGCAGGAGATGAGGTGAGGGTTTCCGGGTTTCCGACGGACCGGGAAACCATGTGCAACGGTGCGAATCATGGTCAATATGTTGCCTGGAATCATGGTTTATTTTAGGGGGAATCATCCCCAAATGACCTTGAACTTAATTCAGGTGAGTGAATTATTATGTCATTTACCCAGATACAGGATGGTGCCCCCCAGTTATAAGTTGGTTTATAAACCCCATTAACTATAGTTATAAGTTATATCTGCCATAAACCATAGTTATTGGAGTTATAAACCAACTTAGCTAACTATGGGGCACCACCTTGCTGGAATCATGGTTTATTTTAGGGGAATCATCCCCAAATGACCTTGAATTTAATTCAGGTTAGTGAATTATTATGTCATTTACCCAGATACAGGATGGTGCCCCCCAGTTATAAGTTGGTTTATAAACCCCATTAACTATAGTTATATCTGCCATAAACCATAGTTATTGGAGTTATAAACCAACTTAGCTAACTATGGGGCACCACCTTGCTGGAATCATGGTTTATTTTAGGGGAATCATCCCCAAATGACCTTGAATTTAATTCAGGTTAGTGAATTATTATCATTTACCCAGATATGTTGGAATAGGATTGATTGGTGATTCCTTGTGATTTTGAATCACATTGTTAAATATTGGGAATGGATTTCAAGATTTTGCTGGTGATCAATGATCAAGATTTTTTTCGGCCCCGGCAGCTTTCGCCCAGTTCTTTTGGGGATGGGGACTTCCATGAAAGTGACATTCACTTCACCTCGACTGCACCTTTTGTTTTGGGAGTGGCCTTGAGCTCGAAAAATACCCCCAGTGTCTAGTCAGGCCAGAGTTGATGTTTTTTTTATCACATTCCCATGATCAGTTTAATCAGTTTTACACCCCACAAGGTGGTGCCCCATAGTTAGCTAAGTTGGTTTATAACTCCAATAACTATGGTTTATGGCAGATATGACTATAGTTAATTATAGTTAATGGGGTTTATAAACCAACTTATAACTGGGGGGCACCATCCTGCAGCAGTGAAATTGGAAGCTTGGCAAGTTGTCCAGTGCCATGAGATAGATCTGGCGAGATTTTGATGTCGACGTCCCGAAAAAAACGGCGAAGAGATTCTGAGATATCCAACCATATCCAACCTCTCGGCTTTTTGCAGCATGGCCAAACATCAATCATGCCTTACTTTATTCATATTTTTTTTGGGGGGGATCATGCCTTAGAATCAATAATTCCAGGATTTTTCTATAGTTAATCAAGATAAATCAAGATATCTCCAACCAGTTCCACTATAAAATCACTGGCCTCAGGCACCAGGCGCTGGATCTGAACCTCATCACCTTCAATGTGGCCAGCGTTGGCGACTGGCAGCGTTGCTGCAGGCTTTGGGAGGAGATCTCATTGAGGCGCAGAAATGGAGGATTTTCCATGATTTTCCATGGGGAAAACTGAGGAAAATCATGGGGAAATCATGGAACAAATCCATGAAAAAACCCATGGGAAATGATCTAATGATCAAATAAATGGAGCTTTACAGCCGGGAAAATCATCTATAACTATGAGATTTTCCATGGCTATGTTAGTTTGACGGAGGGTACCTTTTGTTGATTCGTCATTGAGTTTGTTTCATGTCGATGTAACTGATTTAATTAACATGATTCATAGCCATGAATTCTATGGGATTTTCCCTCTGGTAAACAAACATAGCTATTGAACATGGCCATTTATAGATGATTTTCCGATTAAAAATGGTGATTTTCCATAGTTATGTTAGTTTACCAGAGGGTAATACCTTTTATAGTTTTATTTCGTTTTAATCATCAAACATGCATGGGGACTTAACTGATTCTTGGTTGATGATTATCTAAAATTAGTCTGGCGGTTGGGGAATATCATAATCCATGTACCCGGAATCCCTATTGACTATTGACCAACCAGTTCTTTCGGGATGTTCCAATCTATTTTTGACACTGCTCACGTCATTGTTGAACATCTGTCATTTTTACATATACTGGTTGTATATATATATATATGTATATAATTATATCTATATATAGCAGTGTGGAACGCTGATTTCTTCAATGTCCTACCACTTGAGCTGTTGTCAAAACCGCAGCCATCTTGAAAAGCAACAGCAATAGCGAAGCATCCAATGAAAACAACGGCGTGAACATGGAGAACCTGCAAATTAGAAAAAGTGAAGCTACCCTCTGGTTATGTCAAAATAGCTATTGAAAATGGCCATTTATAATGGATTTTCCCATTAAAAATGGTGATTTTCCATAGTTATGTTAGTTTACCAGAGGGTATATCTTATGAGGGTTGAAGTCATACACGGGAGGCCCTTATCTCAAGATCTCCGTACCGCTCCATTGCTCTGACGGTGTGGTTCCCAGCCGGACGCTTCATGTCCTGCAGGCACTTGGAAGCAGATGCGCTGACCTTTCAGAAGCTCCTGAAAGCGATGGAGGAGCATCTTCCAGGTGTCTCGGTTCGGCTTTTTTCGATACAACTGAGGCGGCGGGTGCTGGGGTTGCTCCAGTCTGACTGGTGGGCATTTTTGTTGTGATTTTCTGGCACAAAGGATAAGGGTACTCCCTCTCGTCTCCAAGTCATGGATTTTGAGTCAGTCCATTCTTGATTCCGAGGCATACCAAAAGTCTTGGCAGATCTGAAGCGCACAGCACTGTTGTTTCACGCCCAGAGAAGCACTGCTTCCGCGGTGACGCACCAAATGTGATGGGCAGTGGGCAGCGCCGGGGGTGATGCAGACTCAGTGGGGCTGTGAAAGTTGGACATTGCTTTTGAACTATTCAGCCTCAACCCAGGATGTAGGTGCGAAAACTACCTAAAAACATCATCAAGATTACGGTTTTGAGTTCTGAGTGGTAGTCATCTGACCTCCATTAGTTTTCTGCTGGCATCACGGCTGTCTTAAGGTCTAAAAATAAATACAGGGTAGTACACTGTTCATACCCCGAAATCCACTCATTTTTCCGGCAGAAAGCGTCAATTTTATGGGTAGACCGGTATACTCTACTTTCCGACACAGCTGTATTTTACAAGGTCAGCCACCAATATGTTACAATAACAATGGGGGCAAGTAACCGCTAAGCTGCTGGCACTGTTTTGAACCAACGCTACAGAGTAGTACGATGACATATATGATACATGGTTTTACTGCAGGAGTTTTTACACCCCCCTCGGGCGAGCAGGGACGACTGCGGAGAACGAATAACCCAGAAAAGCATACCCTCGCGGGTAGCCAAATTTCTTTAGTTGGTTTTAGACATTTTTATGCAGTCTTTCAAAGGTCCCTCTAAAAAGCTCAAGCCCGTAAAACCCAGCGCAGCTATGCAAGGAAGGCACATTACCATGCCACATCTTGCGCTATGCTACAAAAGAAAATCATCGTCTACCTGCGGTTCCAATAGATCCAACGGCCGCCGGCCTCGTCACGGTAATACCAAGCCCCACGCCAGAAACTCCATTCTCGGCGTGCACCATAGTGATCACGATTCCAACTCCAAGAGGCATCCGGGCGACCGGAGCTTGCAGCCTTCGATGTGACTGTGCTTGCTGCTTTTGCAGTGGGCGGCGTCTCAGGCTCCAAGAATGGTCGTGCTCCTGCTTTGGATGTTGGTGGTTCGGGTGCAAGAAATGGTGCATTGTTGGGGTCAACTGGGGCATGAGCGTGCGAGGCGTCTGCGCGAGCAGAGCTTGAGGCGGCTGTGTCATCATGTGTAGTGACGGATGCATCAGCTTCGGCTTTGCGCTTTCGCTCTGTGGTGGGCGCGACCGTGGGGTCGGCCTTGTGACCTCCAGGACCTCCGGCCTTTGCAGCGGCGCTCTGCTTCTCTTTGCGTTCAAGGTTGCCCCGAACCAATGGAAGGTTTTCCTCATACAGCTTTTCGAGGAATTCAAGAGTGCCATCAAAAGGAACTTGGACGGTGCCCTTCCAGGTCAGCAGGCCACGGAATGCGCCACGACGGCCGATGTAGCTGACATATTCATCCTCTGTAAAAATGTGGCGGCCGAACATGAAACCCCAGACCTTCTTCCATGTTTTGCGGAACTCAACTGGGAAACCATCCACACCTCGAGGCTGGGACATGAAAATCAACTTAGATAAGCAGTTTTCATTTTGGGCATTGGCGGCGACGCCAGCCGAGATCTGAGCTTTGGTCCTTGGGGGATCGGGGAGGTTAGCGTATGCGAACATGTCATCAAAGATGCAGTCCTGCAGGCCCTTCCCCTCACCGTGGATGCGGTCGCAAAAAGTGACGTCGCTGGCGAATCTGTCTTCCACGTCCTCGTAGCCCAGCGCTTTTGCACGTCGATGCCTGTCGCGGCAGTCTTTGAGGACTGCTGATTCCACGGATGTGATTCCCCTGGGGCCCAGTTCCCGGCGAAGAAGATCGGCTTGCACATCTGTCAAAGCCGTCAACAAGCTGCCGCTCATTTTCCCAAACATTCCGAACCCGGCGAGACTCTGCATTCGCCGTTCAAGGATGCGGGTCCTCCTGTTGGGTTTGTCGGCCTCTTTTGTTTCGCCACTTTCGTCCACTGGGAGTGGCTCATATCCACATGTGGTGCATGTCACTTGGCCACTGACGTACTCGACCTGGCAGAGGGGGCAGGAGCCCATGAAAGGTTCGCAGTACTTTGGTGCAATGTAAACACGGCGCGTCCTTGCGGGCGGCTGGTCAACTTGCATTGGGGCAGTGGCTGCATCATCAGTGGACGTGGCATCGGGTCGCCCCGTGCTGGTGTCATCCATTGGGTCGTCATTTGCATCATCTCGGGCAGTCAGGGTGACCGCTCTGGATTTCGGTGCTGAGGCAGATTCCGCGCCTGTCCATGAGCTGGGCTCGAGATTGCTCTCGGCGCGGGACCAAAGCACCTGCCCATCTTCTGAGATGCTGACCAGAAACTGCGGTGGGATGCGTTCTGAACACAAAATACCATCCATTTCTGTGCGACTAAAGATGACACCAGCTTCTACTGCTTGCCGCATTGCGATTTTGACTTCGACTGGACATTTTGCTCTTAATCCAGATCGATATCCCTGTGTGCCGATACAGTGTTCTGCCATGTAGATATGAGCACGGCCACTGTTGACTGTGTCACCGCCGCCTGGGATCAGGCCGTTCTGTGCGATGCTCTTCCAGCTGCTTCTCATCGTGCGATGAAAAACAACTTCAGGGACCTCAGTCATGGCACACAAGGGCACGCCAGTGAAGGCGGCTTTTCGCTCGGGGGAAACTTGGTTTGAGCAATACACCATGGTTGAATTGGCATAAAGACCCCCTGCGGTTTTCAAGGCAGCTTCGGAATGACCCTGAATTGCACGGATTTTCACAGGATAATACGGCATGCCTAGGCCATTGTCGACAGGAAAATGGGAGATCTTTGCACACAAGAATTGGAACCTACTCTTGCCATGCTTGTCGATCTTCATTGCGGTGCCAAACAGGTTTGAGACGGTGATGAAAACGTCTGGGGGCACTTCCTTGCGGAAGGCTTTGGCAAAATCCTCCAAGTCAATCCAAAGGTCTTTGTCCATTGGCACCTTGGCACAGGATCCATGCCCCCTGCAAACTTTGTTGACACGAGTTGCAAAATCGGAAAATTTCTTGTCGACACGAGTCTGGCCAGCAATGGTCTCAACGTCGGATGCCGATATCAGCTCCAGTTCATAAGCCGTACCTTCAAAGAGGATCCCGGGCACATCTTCCCCGTCTGCATTGGTCACCATTGTATATTGGTATTCAGGCAAATGCTCTTCCATCCAATATGCTTTCACGTGGCCGGATGCATGTTCCTCTAAGCGCGCAGTTGCCTGCGGCTGGTACTGGCTGGATGTGGCTCTTTTGTCATCTGCGGGCTCATCCAATGGGACTGGTGCTGCTTTCGGTCGCGACTTCAACATGACCTCAGCCGTTTGGACCAGGATTGTTGCTCTGCTGGGTGCAGCGGGCTCGCCGTCGCCGGCGGCCTTTGGAGGGTCATCTTTGGGAGGCTCAGCAAAAGTGCCAGAAGGCATCGTCTTGGTGTCGATGTAGTCCTCGGTGTCTGGTTGTTGAGCTTCAACGTCCTCCTTGGTGAATGACCTGCCCGTCGGCGTGATGTGTCTTCGGGACTCTCCAAAAAGCAACTTGGTGATGCTTGCACATGTCTCCTGATAGGATCTTGGCAGCTCGTCGAGGACGGCGCTCATGTTCCTCCGCAAGTCATCCCATGTTTCCTGGCCACACTGAGTAAGCTCCAAACCAATTCGGCCAACCCGCCATCCGCAATCAATTGCGAAAAGGGTAGCTGTCCAATAGGCAGCAAGACGCGTGCGATTTTCTTCAGAGTTGGCGGAATGCCACTGGTCTCTGAATTCCATTGCATCGGCGTACCCCTTCGCCTTCAGCCACGGATACTTCGGATTGGCAAGCCCTTGCAGGCTGCTGGTTAGAGCTTTAAATCTGGGCTCCAATGCATCAAAGAACTGGTCAAAGATAGGGTGGATGCCATAGTCAGCAGACCAAGGCGCGGTCGTGAGACCGGCCGACTGCAAATCCAACTCACGGGCCTTGTTGATGAACCAAGTCAAGTGGCGCTCACAATCATCCAGGATCGTGGGCCAGTGCCCGTTGGGGCCGTCGTATGGCCAATTTGGATTTTGGGCAATCCCATCCTCTCCTACCAATTCATTTCCGAACCAGGACAAATGCAGGTTGATGCGGGCATCAGGGTAGCGCTCGCGGGCGTCCGCGGCCAATTCAATCCCACGTTTGACCAACTTCTGCAGAGTTTTGCCCCAAAGCATCTCATGGATAAACTCAGTCACATACTTAGGCTTGCGCTGCCGGTAATGCTCGGACAGGTCAAACTTCTTAAGTGTTTTCCTACGCCCTGTGATCAATGCACATGACGAGTCAGAGACTAAGATCCAGATTACTTCATTGACAGGCATCTCTGGCAACATGATCTTTTCGATGTGGGACTCCTTTGGCAAAAAGCAGAAGCTAAGGTATTCTGCAAGCGGATCCTCTCGACCGTAGAACCTCAGGGCCGAGGCCGGCGTCCATTCGGTCATCAATCCATCCACGAGGTCCTGAGCAGCCTGATTCTCACCTTCATTGCGCATGGCCAATGCATACAAAATGCGATTGTGAAGGAGCAACCATGCTTCTTTGTTAGCCTCACGTGTGGCTTCGAGCGCAGCCTCGCGGCTGGCCGGGTGTGCTGTGGCATATCGCGAGTCAGCCATTTTAGCAGGACAGGCACGAATGACAGCGGGTGAAATCCTTTTGGATGTTTGGCCCACCACAGCTACCCGGAAACACTCATGGAGCATGTCGGTCAACTTGAAGGTATAGTTCTCTGCAAGTTTAAGAGCTTTGCCCCTACTTTGATCATGCTCATGTTTGCCATCACATTTGAATGAGTCTAACACTTCGAGTTCTTTGAAGTTTCCTGCAATAGTCCAACTTTTCTTCATTGGTTGACCGTTGTTTCCAAGAACACCCAACATGCAACCATCAAAGTGATGAGTAGTCATGGATCGTTCTGTGAGGAATTTTCTGACCATCGGCCATCTCCAATATTTGCAATTCTTGGACAGTTCAAATGCTATCAAGGTTCGTTCATCATAAACTTCATCCACAAGTTTGACAAAAGATTTGAACAACTTGGTAAACTGTTTTTGTTGCTCTTTGATTCTTTCTTGACCCTCAACAGTAAGGCCATTCACGTTTCCCCATGGGCTACCTCCAACACAAGGCAACGATGCATAAAGTATCAAAGTGCCGTCATTGAAATCATTTCTGAAATCTTGGACTTGGGAGGCTAGCCGTTGCCGACAGCTGTTAGTGGTACCATCTTCTTTTTCGGTAACCCTAATGCAGTGGCAATCTTCATTGGACTTTCTTGGGGTACTAAGCTTCGAATCATCAGAGCAGCAAAATTCGATCAACATTCTGGGCTTAAAAGACTTTTGGGAGCCCCCCTGATTCCCGGCAGCGGTTGCTAGTTTTGGCACCTTAGTGGAGTTCGGCGCCGCGGTGTGGCGGGCTGCTGCTTCTTCCACCTTTGTCGGGCCAATGCCAATGAGATGAATGGCATGCAACCAAAGGGCTGGTCGGGTAAAAGGTTTTGTAAGAATGTCTGCAACTTGGAAACTAGTTCCTACGTTGAGAAGATCGAACTGTTTACATTCAAATTGTTGTTTCAACCATTTGAAGTTGATGTTTTGTGTTTTGTTCATGTGTCTCATGCATGCTGATGAACCGGTGGACATGACTGTGATAGTCGCCTGGTTGTCCTCCATAAATTTGACTTGATAAAATTCAGGGAAACTGGCCTTGAGGGAGTTGATGTCCGCAGCACTACACCCTGTATCGACATTCCCATTACGGATTTCATCAATTTCGGGGTCGATCCTAGTGAACACAGCATCTTCTTGGGGCTTCGCGGCATCGCGAGCTGGCTTACCCTGTAGCTTCTTGAAAAGGTTCAACTGCTCAAACAGGGCCAGCATTGGAATGCCCTCAGCTCTCATGCTGTGATTTGCGGCAACTACCTCGGCCTCAGTTGAAGATATGGCAACAACCGTTTGTTTCTTACTGAATGCATTTAAGGGGTAATACGTGTTGGGGCCTACAAGCACAATGGCACTGCCAGTGGTACTCTTGCTATCATGTTCGCCTGCATGATCTGCGTCGGCAAAAAGCCAGAGTTGGCATTCATCAAAGGCATCCCCAATAAAACCCTCTGGAAAATGGTGCTTTGTACAATGAATGTATGACACCAATCTGTGCAAGGCAACATCGCATTCTATGGACCATTTTGTCACTCTAGATGCTAAGCTTTGTGTGGCACGCAACAAGTCGAACCTTGCCATTCTGGCGGCAAATAGTATCTTCATCAAGATCTTGCTGGCCACTGGCTGGAGTTTGCCAGGCTTTTCATCTTCACTGAGTGTGGGCCGTGCGATGCCAGCATCTGTGAACGGTGTTGGCACCTCTTTCAAGGACGATGGACTGACTTTTGCAAGCCTACAGTAATTTTCTACACAGGACCCCAGGAAATCACTCATATCATACCTCACTAAGTTCACGGGCTTGGCCATGACGCCAGCTTTGTTCTTCACAGCGTGTTCAACCCCCCTGAACTTAGAGGCCTTGGCTTCCTTTTTCGCCTCGCGTTTGTCGCGATGTGGTCCTGGTCTGGCTTTACTTGCCATTGCAAACTGCTTGAATTTGTCAGGTCCATCCTGTCCATAACAGAAAACTGTTTTTCCTGTCCAGAATTCGTTTGTTTGATTGCTAGATGTTTTCCAATCATCTGTATAAACATCATAGCCCCCCTGATTGTTCCCGTCGGTGATGCTAGGACAACTTTTCAATGTGACCTTTTCGTCAAAGAAAGTTATGCGACTCGTGTTTTGACAAGTTACATCTCCCCCCTCATCAACCGGCTGGTGGTGTCTGATCCATGCCATGTTGGTTTCATCATGCTCCCACCAGTCTTGTGTTCTGTGTTGTGCGGCTGCTGACTTCTTGGCTTCAAAGGCGAATGCGAAAGGGTGTGCCTGCGAAGGCAACCGGATGTTTTGAAATTCACGGTGCATACAGCCAAAGTAGCGGTCATATGGCTCAGGATCACCAATGTTCACTGCAGCCTTGACGCTTGCCCATGCCTTTTCCAGATTGGCGGTGGGGCCAGCCATCTTGAAGTCATCGACATACACAACCAAAAGACAGTTGAGCTCTTGATGATGAAAAATTGAATGCCAAATGTCCGGTAAAATTTGCTTCCAACCCTGTTTTACCACACGGCTATTGAGATGATTTTCCCAAATACCCCCGCTATCAGGATGACCATAAAGGGCAAGTAACATAGGAACCATGGGTTGCCAGTACTTTTTCTCCCAATCTTTGGGCCATCTGTTGCGTGGAAGTGACAACCATGTGGGCACCCCTGTGAAGAGGGCTTGTATGTAGGCTTGGATTGCATCTGCCTGCTGTTTGGAGAACCCGGGCTGACTACCGAAAGCATCTAGCAGCTTTGCTGCTTCCATGGATGCTGGGGAAGAGCCTAACTCGTTGAAGAGTGCGTGATCGGAATTCTCGTCCCTGACATTGTTCCCTTGGAAAACCGTCCTACCCTTGAACTTCCGGCGAGGGTCTGATTCAGGCAATTCAGAACCCTTCTCATAGCAAGCCTCAAAGATTCGACCTAGGTGCACAGTTTGGCCATTGCGACGAGCCTCAGCTACTATGTCGCGGCATTCACGAACACGCTTCTCATCCCAAACACCCTTATTACGGAGATTATCCCACTCCTTATCAAGGGCGGCCTTGGCCTTGGGGTTGCTGGCAATCTCATCTTTTGATACAAGCCTAGCAACTGAAGCGAAAAGCTCGAGTGCGACCTTGAACTCAAGTTCCTTGATCTTCTCTCTGACGAGCTCTCTAATTCGAGGCCGGTGCTCAATTGTGGCAGGCGCGGCAGCTTTTGGCATTGCCGGCACGGAAAACTTTTGGGAAGTGGCTGGAATAATTTCCCAAACATTGCCTACGAGCTTTGCAGTTGCAGGAGGGCATTGAGTTGCCTCAAGCCGGGCCGGTGAAGACTTCTTCTTTTTGCCCTTGCTGCCAGATGACGATGCTGGCTTTTCCTCCTGCTCCTTGGCTGCTTTCTTTGCTTCTTCCTCGATGATCAACTTCCTATCTTGGGGTCCTAACATCTTCCACAGTTCTGAGTCGATCCCCTCCGGACGCTTTGAACCTTTATAGTTACGTACAATCCGGTGACCATCCCAATGATGTCCATCTGGAATAATTTCACCTTTGGGGGTCAATTTGAGATCTGGAAATACGGGCGCTTCGGGTGCATCAGGCTCGACATCGCTGTCGGCTGGCAGAGGCGTTCCTGGCTCGTATTCATACTCATCTTGTGGCGGATGCAAACTGGACTCAAGTGGCACAGCTTTGGGTGTCTGCGGAATGACCTGGTCCTCGAGGCGATCGGCTTTGGGTGCTTTCGAGTCAATCAGAGCTTTCAAAGGAAAGATGAAACCCTCGGATGGCAATTCCAACCTCTTTGTTCTTTGGATTGTCAGTGCACCCCAGTTGACATGATAATCAGCAGCTTCCAACTTGGCAACTAAGTATTCACCCTTCCAATCATGACCTGGTTGGATGTAATACCCAAGGAAAATTCCTTCATTTGCTGTTGGGGAGAGTTTACCTGATGTGTTATCCAACCTCTTGGGGTTATTCCAGAACAACACTTTGGCACCAAATGGAATGTGCATAGCAGGGAACTCTTCACCAAACCTGAGTTGCCATGGGGATTCACTGCCGTCAAGCTGGGGGCTTGCATTGATCGCGGTCGCATGATGCTGCATGGCCAATGGCCACATCTTCAAAGGAAGTCCTGATTGCAACAAGTTGCTCCGGGCACCTTCCAACATCTGACGAACTTCGCGCTCAGCAAAAGACTTTGATGAATCTACATATTCAATGGAAGTTTGGTGTCTGTAACCCAAATCCTTGATGGCCCTGATCAATTCTGGGGAATTGTCAGTGTACACAACTTGAACATCATCCTTTGATCCAATGAAGTGATTCAAACCATCAACACAGCTTTGTGAGTCCTTGGACTGGCTAGGGTAGACATACCGATATTGGGTGTGCAGATCTTTCAACACCAATGCAACTTGCTCCCCCCTGAAACCCTCTTCTACGTTTTTCTTGATGATGACATGATCCCCAATGATGTGGTCACCAAACTCTTCAGTTTCAACTCTCTTCTGACCACCCTTCTTTCGTGCCTGAGGTGCCATCATCCTTGCTCGTTGGCAGGTTCTGCAAAAGGGGTTCTTGGGGAAATGAGTGTACTGATGTTGGGTACTTGCAGCATCAGCCAGCAGATCCTCAGTCTTGCGGCTTCGGATGTACTCCTGCTGAGCGTCATCCTCCACCAGCTCGTCCAATTGCTCTTCATCTTGGGCTTCGTCCCGCTTGGCTTTCGAGCTCGACCGTGAGGTCGGCATTGCAAACAACTTTTTGAGGTGCTTATCCTTCTGAAATTGATCTTTGGGATAAACCTTGCAACTATCATCCAAGATTGGGACATGACCTTCGATCTTGAGCTGGACGACCTTGTCATCTGGACGGACTAGGATTGGTTTGCCATTGGCAGGCCATACGAAACTGTAACCCTGATCTACACATCTTGTTCCTACGGAGAGCACAGCTGGGGTATGATCAAGTACATACGGATGCACAGGATCTGGCAATGCGGACAACTTGACATCAGCAACCTCATTGGCCTCGGTCGAACCATTGGCTGTGACTAAGGAAATCGGATGCTCGGCTGCACGGCAGTTCTTGGCACTAACATCCCTCAACATACCCTTGGACACAAGATCGGATTCACTACCTGAGTCGACAAGCCAACTAACGCCGGCCTTTGGCGCAGCTGTGGCAATTGACGGGAAACGACCAATGTCTCTATAAGAGCTTTGGGACCGCTGACGAACCTGCACTCTTTGCATGTGATGTCACGTGTGTCCTCATTCCAACAACAAAACCCACAACTAGGTGCAACATTTGAATCATGAAGTTTCACAGTTTCTTGAAGCTGTCTTGCACGAACCTGAGCCTCATGCTGTTCAACCTTGGATGAAACCGGAACATCTTCAGCTGTCTTGTACACCTTAGTGAACTCTCTTGGACGGTGCTTGACTGGGACTTGACGACCAACTGCTTTCACCTCGATCACATGTGGGGCCTTTCGGAATCTTAGGCGCTTCATGCTGACACTTGACTCATCAGAGCACGAAGTTGCCTTCGGCTGTTTTCGGACGATGCATGCAAACTTCTGGATCAGGCATGGAGCGGCTGTGGAATCCTTGCTCTTCTTTTGGGAGCGGGTGAATTGGCCCTTTTGGTGTCTTTGGTGGCGGCAGCGGCTTTGTCATCATGCTTATAAAAACATTTGTCACCACGTCTGCACTTTCCCTGGGCATGATAGATACATGGGGTTTTGGCCATCTCTTCCTTGGACATCTTCTTCCCCTTATCATCTTTATTGCCCCTTGATGGTGAACGTGTTTTGGTTCTTCTGGGTGATTGAGTTCGAGATTTGTCATCTTTGACATGCTTGAATGGACACTTCTTCCCCTTATCACAGGTACCCTTTTGGAACTTATAGCAAATCTTGTCACCTTTGCCACCTCGTTCCTGCGATCTACCACGACTTGGAGAGCCCTTTCGGCCACCGCGACCATCGCCTTTGGCAGGTGCGGCCTTTGTGTCCTTGATCCCAGCCTTGTTCTTCTCCGCGATGCGGTTCCTGTTCTCCCTCAATCGTTCACGATCGATCAAGTTCTTCATGGATTGGTGAAGAAAACTATAAGACTTTTCATGGGATTTCTCATGTGCACGGTCAAACATCTCGATGTCATATTTCAGCAACTGACTTGGTCGGATCTGCCTCAACAAGATGTCCCTTAACACAGCATCATCGGGGGTGACAGCCATGCCAGCTAGGGTAGCATCCCATTTGTTGATGAATCTTCGGAGATCCTGGACAGTATCGCCTACTTTGACAACACCCAAAAGATCTTCTACTCTGTAAAGGCTACCTGCTTCTTCTGATGTCTTGAAGTAGTCCTCAAACATGAGCAGAACATACCTTCCCCTGACCTGGATGCCTTTTCGGGATTGCTGCTCCTTGAAATTCAAGATCCTAGTTGCGAGGTCCCCTCCGGCTGAGCGTGTGAGCGCTGCTGATAACTTTGTATCCAGCGTGAGGAACTTTCCAGGATCTTGGAGTTTCTTCTCCAACTGCTCTCTGGTGCACTCTTGATCGTACACCTCGTTGAGCCAGAGCCACGCCTCATCTGGGCGATCTGAACAGCTTTTCACTTCATCCCTGACATGATTCTTCCAAGTCCTATACGACTCCGGAGCGGGCATGTTGTTCAGCTTGATGATTTCGGCCTCCTTAGTTTTTGGCTTATCCTTTTCTTCCCTTTGGGTTAAGGCTTTCACCAATTCAATAAGATCTGAGGGACCCATCACTTGCTGTTGCTTGGTTACGCTCTTGGGGGAGTCATTTGGGGGAGTTTTGATAGCTTCAGTGGGAGTGAAAAACCCTGACTGCGTTGGCAATTGGGGCTGGTCGTTGCCGACAGCCGGCTTTTGCTTGGGACTGCCACCTTTGAGCAGCTCATCCAACTTGGCCTTTGCTTCTTGTGCCAACACTGCAGGCGTTTTCAACTCATGAATCGGCTCATCACTGCCTTTGGCAGCCTGTGCATCGGATGCTTTGGGAGTGGCAATATTGAAGTGGGGCACGCTAGTGGTAGCGGCCGGCTCGGCGTTCTGGACGGATGCTTTCGGAACGGAGGCATGCTGCGCTTTGGCAACATGCTTTAACTGCTCCTGAAGGTCATCGATTTGGTCCTGAAGGCTAAGGTTCTGAGCCGCTGCCTCGTTGATCTTGTCGGCCATCTCCTTCTTGTAGTTCTCGAACTCGGTCCTTAAACTGATGAACCTGGCCTGATCAATTGCAGCCTGATCTTCATATTGCTTCTTTGTGGCAGCTATGGCATTCTTTGCATGTTCAACTGTTTGTGCATAGGAAGCTTCGAATTCACTAGTGATACGTTGCCTTTCCTCTGCAATTTTCTGATCATGCTTTGTGTTTGCCTCTGCCTTAACATCCTCTATTCTTTTGTCATGCGATGCCTGAGCCTGATTCAACCTGACCTCCATCTCGTCGCCTCGTTTCCTCTCCTCGTTGAGGGCACTAATGGCCTTACCTTCAACCTCCTGCAGCCTTTGCTCATACTCCTGCTCTTGCATTACGAGTCTACTTGACCATTCGTTTCGAATAGAGTCAACTGCTCCATGCATTATCTGAAGGTGCCTCTGTTCAGCTTCCCTCATGACTTGCAGGGTATTCCCACTAGTAATCTGGGACAGGTTGTTTTGTATGAAGGTAAAGTACGCAACAACGGGTTGGAACATTGTCTCGTCATCCATCGGCTCGGGGTTGCCCCTGGCCACATTGGGCACAGCGACAGCCGATGGACCTGACCCTGGAACGGCGAGAGGATGGTCAATTGGGGTCCCCATAGCAAAGTAGTGAGACTACGGCTGATAACCTGTATTTTACAAGGTCAGCCACCAATATGTTACAATAACAATGGGGGCAAGTAACCGCTAAGCTGCTGGCACTGTTTTGAACCAACGCTACAGAGTAGTACGATGACATATATGATACATGGTTTTACTGCAGGAGTTTTTACAACAGCAAAATCATATTGTTGGTTATGTGTGTATATATATAATTCTATCTATCTATATATATATATATATACATGGGGTTGGGTCAGAACCTATGACTATCAATGGGTAATATACATGGGGTTGTTAATATGGGTATGGATCAATACCTATGAAAATACCATTTTTAGTGGGTTATTCACATCTATTCACCAGCTATTTTGAAGTTGGGTAGGTACCATGGCCGTTTTCGCTTCCGTTTCGACCCACAGCGCGCCGTGAAGAGTTGGGGCCGCGATGACTGCGGTGCCGTGCCGGGGCAGCATATAATGTGCTAGATCATTTACACAGCATTTACACATATATATATATACAATATATATATATATATATACACAATATATATATATATATACATATATATATATGTATGATATTATATATATGTATATATGTATGTGTATATATATATATATGTGTGTGTGTCAGTATATATATATATGTATCAATACATGTATATCTCCTTTTGAAAAGACAATTGCAAAGATCTTGAGATTTCTGGAGATGCTGAGCTCTCCGCGGTCACTGCCTGAGGTATCCAGGAACCTTCCAGTTGGGCTCTGCGAGGCAAAAGCTCGGTGTGACGCAGCTGCATCGCGGGAAGGGGATATTCTCCAGGGAAGCTGGTTGGCCAAAAACCGGGGAATTTTCGCCAACCAAACATTGGGGGTACCCTCTGGTAAACTAACATAGCTATGGGAAATCACCATTTTTAATGGGAAAACCAACTATAAATCACAATTTTCAATAGCTATGTTAGTTTACCAGAGGGTAGAAAACTTGGATTGTCCCATTCCCATTCCCGGACATTCCCCCGTCCCAGGATGATGCAGAGGTTTTCACACCACCGACCAGTTGTTGGTACAAAAAGATAGTGAATGATGATGATGATGATGATGAGGACGACGACGACAATGATGATGATTCCAACATGGACCATAAGCATTAGTTTTTCCCTGACACCATTTATGGAAGCGAAAATCCCTTAACTCGGGAATCGATATTCATGTCCGACATCGGGGTAATTTTCGCAGTTCATTATGGTCAGGATATATGGTTTTCCCAGGATATATGGTACTTAAATATGGTAAAATTTGGTCAGGATATAAATGGTATCCTTAATTTTCCTGGTCATTTTCTCAGGTCAGGATATGTGGTTTTCCCAGGCTTTCCCCGAGACTTTCAGGTCCAAGGTCTGGTGAATCCCCCTGAAAAAACAGATGTCTTGGATAAGCCCTCCAAAAAGGGCATTTTCACAGATCCAGTACATTCTATCAGGCTGCCTGCTATGGAGTGTTTTTTAGGCATTTTAGGGTGTCTTGATATCTTGAGAATCTCAGTCAGTAGAACCATGGAACAAATCTTCTCACAACTTGGGATATTTTAGGCATCTTTGAAGGTACAATGTACTCGCAAGTGTTGGTTTGATCATGGCAGCATGCGCAGCATGGTGATAGTGATGATGATGCTTCTTGTTATTGCCATTTCCAACCATAATTATTACCAATAATTCTAGTACTGCCACTATTATCGTTCTCGCTAGTCATATGAATTCTATGAATCCCAATGTAATTTATGACCGAAGTATTTCCATTATATTCGGCTATCATCATTTTCCAAAGGCTTTAACCTTCATTAAGATGTTTAATTTAGTGATACAGTGATATCAAGATCATTGTCGCCAGCAATATTGATAATAAGAATACTGTAAACGATAATAGGCGATAATTGTCTCATGATCATAATTGTAATCGAGCATTTGATACTTATAATTCAATGTCTTATGATCATCGTCATAATCATCATCATGATCATGATCATGATCATCATCATCATGATCATCATCATCATAAAAGACAATACTTGTAATTCAGTATTTGATACTTATAATTTGATATGATATGATATTAATATAACCATTTTTAAAGATAAACTATACTAAAATATAATATAATAGGGTATATTACGACCTATAATATCATATTTGAAAAAATATAATATACTATACTATAATTTAATATCATGTAGTAAAATATCACATATATAATATCATTTAATATCATATCATATATCACATATCAAATATCATAATATATAAACTGTCAATTATCATACAGCAACATCATCATCATCACAAACGATAATCGTTTTTAAACATGTGATATTTATAATTCATGGCATCATCATAGCATCATCACAGCATCATCACAGCATCATCATATATCATCATATTATCATCATATTATCATCATATATCATCATATATCATCATATATCATCATATATCATCATATATCATCATATATCATCATATATCATCATATATCATCATATATCATCATATATCGTCACATATCATCATATATCATCATATATCATCATATTATCATCATATTATCATCATATATCATCATATATCATTTATCATCATATATCATCATATATCATCATATATCATCATATATCATCATATATCATCATGTATCACCATATATCATCATATATCATCATATATCATCATCAGCATCATCATCATCATCACCATATATCATCATCAATCACCAATCAATCAATCAATCAATCAGTCAATCAATCAATCAATCAATCAGTCAAGCAATCAATCAATCAATAAATCAATCGTCATCATCATCATCATCAATCATCAATCATCAATCATCATCAATCATCAATCAATCATCAATCATCACCAGTCATCATCAATCATCATCAATCATCATCAATCATCAATCATCATCAATCATCAATCATCATCAATCATCAATCATCAATCAATCATCAATCATCACCAGTCATCATCAATCATCAATCATCATCAATCATCATTCATCATCAGTCATCAATCATCATCAATCATCAATCATCAATCATCAATCATCATCAATCATCAATCATCATCAATCATCATTCATCATCAATCATCAATCATCATCAATCATCATCATTCATCAATCATCATTCATCATCAATCATCATCAATCAACAATCATCATCAATCATCATCATCATCACCATGAGTTTTATCATCACTCTGGTATTACTATGATATACTTTGACAATGATCCCATCTAAGGCTGCCCCGGTGCCACTGGATAACTCCGTGACGCCGCGGTCGCAGCTCACGGCCCGTGGCACCCTGGTGTCGTCGCTGCACCCCGAGACCCACAGGCGACGACAGATGGAGGTTTCTAAAATGGTGGACCCCCAAGTCACCACAGGTTTCGATACTAAATGGTCCATTCTTGGATGATTTGGGGGCACCCATTTGTTTAGGAAAACTCCAGATAATTAGTGGTACCCGACGATCAGACAAACCCTTTATTTTGATGTGAGACGTGAAAGCATTGAAGGAACTATTATCAGAGACTGACATGGCCATTGGTTTGGTGTCGAAAACAATTTGACGCGTTGGGTACAAAACCGCTGTTTCGAATGGTTTTAACAGGATAAAACAAGGTCCGAGGTGCGGCCCCCTCAGTTTTAAATTGGTTTCAAACAACCCATCAACTATAGATATATGCCTACCATAAACATCCATACCCTCTGGTAATTTAACATAGCTATTGAAAATGACCATAGAAATAGTGGATTTTCCCATGAAAAATTGTGATTCTCCATAGCTATGTTAGTTTACCAGAGGGTTTACATGTTTTTTAACTGGTGAAAACACGTGAAAACCAATGGATACTGACACCTATTTTCAAACAGAAAAACACTTGCCAGCTATGTTAGTCTACCAGAGGGTAATCCAAAATTTTTGGTTTGTTGGGTCATAAAATCACCATGGTTTTCCCATGTAAATCACCATTTTCCCATGGTTTTCCCATTGTTTTCCCATGGTTTTCCCATGGTTTTCCCATGGTTTTTATGAACCGAACTCCACCTTGACAAAGAAAGTGCTCGTCCCAGTTTTTATTCTGGAGCCACTGCTGAGTTTTATCCATGGCAGAGCCATTTTCGTTCGACGTGCCAAGTTTTATGTTGCGCAAAAACTCTGGTTTCATCAGTTTATGGTTTGATTAACCAAAAACTATGGTTTGATTAACCGAAAACATCCAAAATTTCATCAGTCAACCAAATTGCTGGGTTTTGTTGACAGTTTTTTTGGGTTTGATTCACTGGTTGGCATCGCCTTCCCGCCTCCGTGCCTCAGGGACTTCCACTATTCTGGCAAACGTCAGGCATATGGTGCCTCGGCAATGGCGCCCTTCCAATAATCCAAGAATGGGAGGTTAATCAAACCCAAGATGTCAACAAAACCCAGCACTTTTGAGGATGTGAAGGATCCATTTCAATTTCGTCATGACTATTCTGGGACCCCATAGCGAAGTGATTCCAAGTCAAAACCTTCATGGTCTGTTGATCAATGCTGGGATTTGGCCTTGTTGGTTCTGTCCATGTCCCGCACTCCAAAGTTGGGCAGCTGTTCATGTAGCCATATGGGGATTTTTTTCCAATGGGGGGATCTCCAACACGATGGGTTTCAATACTCAAATAGTCTAATTTAGGGTGATTTGGGGGTACCCGAAATTTTGGGAAACTTCTAAAGAGTCAAACTCTTTTGGCAATATTTTTGAGGATCTGAAAGCCAGACTATCTATTTGAAATGCATGTCAAAGGGAATCCCTTACGAAAGTTCGGTAGAAAAAAGGGACCATTTTTTTGTCGCAGAACTGTCCGCGGCAGGACGTCCATCTGCTGGAAGTTGTGGCCCAAAGTGTAGAACATTGTAAAACATCTGGTTGGTGGTTTGGATTATAGTATATATATATAATTAATAGTGGTTAATAGTGGTTAATAATGGTAATAATGGTTAATAATGGTTAATAGTGGTTAATAGTGGTTAATAATGGTTAATAGTGGTTAATAGTGGTTAATAATGGTTAATAGTGGTTAATAGTGGTTAATAATGGTTAATAATGATAATCAATGATTAATATATGCTGGTTGGTGGTGACTGGAACCATGGAATTTTATGACTTTCCATATATGGGGAATAATAATCCCAACTGACTTTCATATTTTTCAGAGGGGTTGAAACCACCAACCAGATTGTAATATTAACATTGTAATACCTGGGTTTGTTTAGTCGGTGATTTTTGATATTCCCAATGGAAAATCCTGAATATGTTTTATTTGTGGTTCCGTTAAGCAAATCCAAGAATATTGTAGAAGCTACTGCCCGTAGTGACACAAGACTGTACTCACAGCAAAAAAAGTAGACTATTAGATACTATGAGCATCGATTTTCGCGGCGCATGGGACGGCGTCTTGCATCTAGTGCCTTACTTCAGGTTTGTTCACCGCAAGTAGCTCGGATTGACCAATTGACCCTGCCAACATCCATGTCTTGAAGTGGCGTATCCCATCTATACATGGCTGAACTACAACTGGTTGGTGGTTTGGAACATTTTTCCCCACCTGCCAGGTGAGGGTTGTTAGATTTTATGTCAGTTGCCTGGTCCTCCTCGTCCTCCTCCTCCTCCTCCTCTCGTTGTCCTCCTCGTCCTCCTGCTCAACTGCGACTCGCGATCCACAGTGTCCTCTGTCGGACCTCCACCACGACCATCCACGCCCAGTGTTCCCTGCCGGACCTCAACCACGACCATCCACGTCAGTGTGCCCTGCCGGACCTCAACCATGACCATCCACGCCCAGTGTTCCCTGCCGGACCTCAACCACGACCATCCACGCCCAGTGTTCCCTGCCGGACCTCATGAGATATGCCAGTGCCAGATAATATGCCAGAAGATATGCCAGATAGAATGCCAGAAGATATGCCAGAAGATATGCCAGATAGAACCCCAGAAGATTTGCCAGATAATATGCCAGAAGATATGCCAGAAGATATGCCAGATAGATGCCACAAGATATGCCAGATAGAATGTCAGAAGATATTCCAGATAGAATGCCAGAAGGTATGCCAGATAGAATGCCAGAAGATATGTCAGATAGAATGCAGAAGATATGCCGGATAGAATGCCAGAAGATTTGCCAGATAGAATGCCAGAAGATATGTCAGATAGAATGCCAGAAGATTTGCCAGTAAGAAAATGTAAAAATGTCACGGTGGGGATCACACGAAGTAAAGTAATTTATTTTCCATAATATATGGGATAATCCGTCCCATTGATTAATATTTTTCAAGATGGTTAAAACCACCAACCAGATGATGTGTGGATCCAAATTGCGAACCCCCAAGGCTCAGTGTCTCCACTCCTGGAGAAGCTACAGCAGAAGTCCATCAGCGGCGTCAGAGAATGCCAAGAAGACGCTCGAACGAGGCCTGGCTCTCGGGACAGGGTCACATGGTCCAATGTTGACCCTCTGTTTGGGTCAATTGTAATGAGGTAAGAAATATTCAACGTTGTATTATTGTGGGTGATTGTTACCTTATCACTTTACTTGTTAGATAGATCCCACTCACGACAGGGCACCCCAATTATGTGTATATACATGTATAGAATTATCGATTTTGTTTATGCATTTTCATTTTTCAACCCAAACTTTACCTCTAGTAATTGAACTGTTTGCCATGAAGCACGGCCCATTTACAATATAGATCTACCCACTAGAGACGGTAATTTTCCATAGCGAACTCTCTATATATCTTACGGATGGAAATGGATGATGGATCTTTACCCTCTGGTAATTTAACGTAGCTATTGAAAATGGCCATAGAAATAGTGGATTTTCCCATGAAAAATTGTGATTCTCCATAGCTATGTTAGTTTACCAGAGGGTAAATCATGTTTGAAATACCAAGGGTAAGATCACCCATTCCCACCACCAGCCTGAGCCAAAAAACCGCAGGTGGTTCAAGGCATATGCTGAGGCTCGCAGTGAGGAAGTGAGGAGCGCGCATCGGATTTCTTGGAGAATTGGTGAATCATTTCCCACTATTTCTTTCTTTCTTTCTTTCTTTCCTTATTTATTTGTTTATTATTGATTTATATATATATATTTATTTATTTCTTTCTTTCTTTATTTATTTATTACTGATTTATATATATATAATATATTTATTTCTTTCTTTCTTTATTTATTATTGATTTATATATATATATCTTTCTTTCTTTCTTTATTTATTTATTTATTATTGATTTATATATATATATTTCTTTCTTTCTTTCTTTCTTTCTTTATTTATTATTGATTTATATATATGTATATTTCTTTCTTTCTTTCTTTTTTTATTTATTTTTGATTTATATATATATTTCTTTATTTATTTCTTTATTTATTTATTTATTCATTTATTATTGATTTATATATATATATTTCTTTCTTTCTTTCTTTCTTTATTTATTATTGATTATATATATATATTTCTTTATTTATTTATTTATTATTGATTTATTGATATATATATATATATTTCTTTCTTTCTTTATTTATTTATTATTGATATATATATATATATATATTTCTTTCTTTCTTTATTTATTATTGATTTATATATATATATTTCTTTCTTTCTTTATTTATTTATTATTGATTTATATATATATATTTCTTTCTTTCTTTATTTATTTATTTATTTATTATTGATTTATATATATTTCTTTCTTTCTTTCTTTCTTTATTTATTTATTATTGATCTATATATATATTTTTTTATTTATTTAGTTATTTCTTTATTTATTTATTTATTTCTTTATTTATTTTTTTTTATTTATATATATATATATATTCATTTATTTATTTATTTCTCTTATATTCATCATCATATCAATATAAATACAAAAAATGAAACAATATAAATACAAAAAATGAAAATGGATATATGATACATGCGTATCCAATTCTTTATAAGATATACCCTATCATAAAAAGCAGTTCCATGTTGCAGAATTTTTCATTATCATGTATACCATAATCATATTTATATCCCTATCATATCTCTCACTGGATTGGTGGAAAAACTTCACCGGGTTAACCATCTCGTTTTTCCGCATGAAATGAGTTCATCAGGCTTTCCGGTGAAGATTTTCTGGTCGGTGGTTTGGAACATGGCTTTTATTTTCCATAATATATGGGATAATCCTTCCTATTGACTTTCATATTTTTAAAGATGGTTATTGCACCACCAACCAGTCATCATTTTCTCAAAACATCGGAATAGCCTCTGGTAATTTAACAGTTCGCTATTGAAACTTGTGATTTATAGTGGATTTACCCTTTAAAAATCGTGATTTTCTATAGTTTTTTTGTATGTTCCCAGTGAGATATCCCAAAAGAACAGTTCTTCACCATCCCAGCTGCCTACCTTCCAGGACGACCCGGGAGCAACTGGGCCAACAGCGACTGCTGGGCAGCTCGCTCTTGCTGGGCCACACCGAGGAGCGAATGGTGGGTACTCACCACCATTTGTAGACGACGAAACCATGGGGAAACTATGGGTTTTCCATGGTTTGCCAATGTTTTCCGCATCTATCTAAAGGTTTAGCCTAGGGCAACTATGGCTATCAGCTAAGTGATTTATCTTGATTTATCCTTGGGGTATCATGATAAATTTTCCGTAGATCATGTGCTAATCAGTACTATCAGCAGAGCATGAGGGCTTTGCACCGCTAAAGGATCACCATTTCATCCCTAGCCGACTGGATGGAAAAGTTGATCCTTGAGTCTTTTGCTATGAATGAACGATCAAAGATTGACCATGACTACAATGGTTAGGGCCTAGGGGCTTCCTAAAATGGTGGGGGTACCTATGGAATCCAAGGATTAGTATGGGTATTAACTTCATTAACCTCCAAAGCCACTTATTATATCTGGTTGGTGGTGACTGGAACCATGGAATTTTATGACTTTCCATATACATTGGGAATGTCATCATCCTAACTGACGAACTCATATTTTTCAGAGGGGTAGGGCTCAACCACCAACCAGATGACATGCTATTTTCGTGGACGATCACAGACGGACCATGTTATGAGTTGATCAACATCCACTATTTAGCTGATTTACTCATTGGATGATGGGGTTAATGGTTTAGGATCATGCAGTTAATGTACCAAGTAATTAAAAGCTGATTATTAGATATTCATCATCCCATTATATATATGTATAGTATTCATAATACCCACATCTTAAGCATGGCTAATATGGGGTAAAAATGGTTTAACATGGTGGTTAATATGGGTTTAACATGGTTCATCATGAGGTGGGTATAAATATTGTAATAGCTCTACAAGTGAGGATATGGGGCCATATGGGGGCCCGTACCAAGCATGGTGGATTTAAGTGCTGCCAACTGGTTGGTACAGTAATTCAGATTTTCATCCAAAATGGTTGGGACCCTAGGCCTATGTAGTCAAAAAATGGCAGTAGTCCCTGCAAGAAAGTAGGTGAACTAGTTTTGTTTGAGGATTCTTTATGGTAGATATGATATACTTAACTAGGTTGATATGTGGTGCCTACTGAGCCAAGTTGGTCTGTATGGAGAGGTACCGGTTCTTCATGCGAAATTCATCAGCAAATATATCATATGTTGATGAACGACACACCCAAAATTCTGTTATATCAGATTTACGTCCCACTAATTAATATCCCACAATGTGAGGCCCCATAGTTAGCTAAGTTAGTTTATAACTCCAATAACTATGGTTTATGGTACTTATAACTATAGATACTGGGGCTTATAAACCAACTTATAACTGGGGGGCCTCACATTGCATCATATTTGGATGAACTTCTTTTTTTTTAAATGTAAATCAAGTTTGAGGCACCGCATCTGTTTGAAGTCCGGTCCGACCAATATGTGTTTTTGTGCATCCCCACCTGCGACGTCACCCGCGACGTCGACAAAAATGTTCCAGGAGTCGGCCGACGGATTTGTGTGGCAGTGTCCTGGCGAGATCTGGTATTTGGGGATGGTTCACAACCATTCAACACCTATTATTTCCATATTTTGGGGAAACAAACATCCAAGAAAAAACAGCTATACTCATGGGTGTACCATCCGGGTACCAGGCTTTTGACCAAAAAAACATCTCATAACAGGTACCGTTGCTATTTCAATGAAGGTCATGGAGAGGTTGGACGGCCAACAGTCGACATCGACACGAGCAACAGATGCGCCAGCAGTGGCAGCAGGAGTCGGCGCGTCGGCGCGTCAAAGCGTGGGAGTCAGCAGAGATCCCCACAGAAAGGGTGCCCCAGAGGATGGGCCCCAGTGATGTTTGTTGGTTTATTAATAAACCCCATGAATACTATAGTTATATCTGCCATAAACCATAGTGAAATGGGAAACCATAGTTTTTTTAGAAAACCTCCATTTTATATCACTCTAATTGTATCTACCAGAAATACCCTCTGGTAATTTAGCATAGCGAACTGGAAAATCACCATGATTAATGGGAAAATCCACTATTTCTATGGCAATTTTCAATAGCTATGTAACAAATTACCAGAGAGTAACTCTAGTTGTATCTACCAGAAACCAGAGTTAATGAAACGCCACCTTTTTTTGTTTTTCGCACGCGACTCGCTTGCTGGGGGCCCTAGATTTTGACCCGTTTTTCACCGTGATTTGGGAATGTGGTGGAGCCACCAAGCCCTACTTGGTGGCGAACTACCCACGAATCGGAAGTGGGTTATAACCCCACAAGGTGGTGCCCCAGTTCGTTAGCTAAGTTGGTTTATAACTCCAATAACTATGGTTTATGGCAGATATAACTATAGTATTCATGGGGTTTATAAACCAACTTATAACTGGGGGGCACCATCCTGCAGTTATAAATGGGATTTTTGTAGGGTTAATCCACTGAAATCACTGGGGTGAACGAACCCACTTACGATTCGTGGGTAGTTCGCCACCAATCCCTACTGGTGACGTTCAGAACTTTTGTTAAACCCCTGCGTTTGTTGGTGACCGGTTCGGTCCTTGAATCCGGGAGAGGGAAGTGAATCACAGATGTTTCGGTGACAAAATTGGGATCGCCTCTGGTGTCAAACGCGGGACAAAATCCACCATTTATGTTGTGTTTTACAGTATGACAGTTGATTTTCCATTTAAAGCCTCCATTGATTTGGTCAATTTTCGGGAGTTCTAGCAGGATTTGACTTTGAAGCTACCACCATGCGTGCCTGATTGGCCCTGCAGGAAGCTCGTGAGAGATGGCGAAAAGCCAATGGAACCAGTCGAGAGTGACCGGTGGGTGACACCGGTGGGGTCGTCGCTGCGGGAACGGAATCCAAGTGGCGAGTTACAGAAGCTTGACACATTCACAGATTTCACAGTAATGTCAACCCCGGATTAATAAACCCCAAACGATTGTTGAATTGGGAGGGTACCATTTAAGTATCATATTATGACTATTGGAGGGGTACCCCCCTATTTAATAAACCATGTTTTATTAATCCGGGGTTGACAGTATTCTTGGTCAATCTTCCGATGGTGTTGATGAAGAAATCTACGAATCTACAGAAGATGATATAAGAACCCTGCAAATCTTGATTGGCATATTCCTTCTGAGTAACACATGGTACGCTTTTCTGGCAAGCATGGGAGTGTCCTCAACAGATGGCTTGAAAGAGCGCTATAATATTTAGTTCCCCTTCAAACTACAACTAACATGGAACCATCATGGAACCTAACACCTGTGTTGATTGGTGATGAAATAGCCTTCTAGCAACCTAATTACGATCGTGTTCACCAACCCATCGTTGACAGACATAGCTATCAACCAGCGAGCAAAAAGTGGGATCCTCAAAATTTAGCAATTTCCAAAAACTGACCCTGATTTTTCCATGCAATTTTTGGGATCTGGAAATTGTGTCTGCCAAGGAATTGCTTTTGAACACAGAGATTATCATCATGATAGATCCTATCATCTATCGGCCAAGGATGGCCAAGGGATCGGTCCTGGTAAAAACATTCCATAGAATCCCAAACAAAGGATGGCTTTTGCGTGTTCAAAAATAGGCTACTCCTAAAAATTTGATGGTTAATGTGAATCAGTTAATCACCATCTTCCCCTTCTTGAACACCATTTTGGAGGTATACCACAATGTGAGGCCCCCAAGATAGCCAAGTTGGTTTATAACTCCAATTTCACTATGGTTTATGGTACTTACAACTATAGTTACTGGAGCTTATAACCAACTTATAACTGGGGGGCCTTAGTAAGTGGGTTATAACCCCAGTTATAAATGGGATTTTTGTAGGGTTAATCCACTGAAATCACTGGGGTTATAACCCACTTACGATTCGTGGGATGAGACACCAAGTACCACCATTTTCAGACACGTCTGGGTTTCCTGGGTGACGCCCCTGGCGCAGCAAGAACTGTGCAGCTTCCGATCTAGATCTCCCATGGGTGTCATCCCTGTTGAGCTTTTTGGTGGTTGGACATTCGGATCTACTTGATGCTCATATTCTTTCTAACATATATATATATACACATAGATATACATATACATATACACAAATATGTAAATATACCATAATATACCCATCGTATACAGAAATTATGCATATCTACATCTTCTTTATGGCTGGTCGTGTTTGCTATCCGGCGATCAATTTTGTCGTGCGGATCTGCCCGGCTTCAGAAGAGTTAGATTTCAATTGGTTGCTGTTGATCTGGAAGTAGGACATTGAAAAACGCTCCCGATTTCGAGGTGTTTCATCTAGAAGTTGTAGATTGTTCACTACTGTGTGTTGGATCTCAATTTTAGCTGCTTCATATTCACGATTTCGGTGGACACGTCCTCATTTTGATACCCGTTTGGGGAAAGTCAACTGCTACTCTCGGCTTCGCGGGTTCTGCTAAGCAGTTCCTGCAAATTGAGATGCAGAACGCCGGCAAAAAACTGAGTCATGAAGGTGGGGGTTGTGGTAGATTTCTCAAAATGGACAAAGACATCCACAATCTATGCCCATTCATTTTTTGGCCCAATGCCATAAACCTATACAAGCCGTAAACCTACTGGGGATGGTTTATACCATCCATTTATGGTTATTTTTTTAATGATTTATAATTTGGTTTACCACATTCACAGATGAGTTTCCTGAAGCGATGGATTTCCGGATGTTCGGATGCTGCTTTCCGGGGGTTCCGGCCAGCCTGCCTAGGCCCAAAGTGGTGCTGTTTCTTGGCACCGTTGGTCCATTTTTTTTTAGTTCGAAAGCAGGACACTTTCTGTACTTTCCCGTGAGCTTTGCTTTAAACGATCTGAAATTGGCAAAAATAGGGTGGATAGTACCCCCCAAATTCCCAAAAAAGATCAATTTGTATTTCCAGAATGGTATCAGAATGGATATTTTCCCACTTTGAAACCAAGAAAAAATCTGGGTCCAAGCGCTATCCCGGCGAGAGGGCAGCGCCGTTATCGCCAATGGGGTTTGGATCCCCAGATGGAGTGGAAGGGAATGGGATCACCAAGGGGATGATAAGCCGTAGGTTACCCGGCCTGGTAAACTAACATACAAAAAACTACGGAAAGATCCACCATTTTGAATGGGACAATCAACTATTTCTATGGCCATTTTCAATAGCAAACTGTTAGTTTACCAGAGGGTATGACATAGGGATTACACTCTGGTTATTTTCAACGGTAGCTATTGAACACGGCCATTTCGTTCGTTGACTTAGCCATAAAAAAATGCTGGTTTTTCATAGTTATGTTAGTTTACCAAAGGGTATAGGAAGGGATTGTTGAATGGGATTGTTGAATGGGTTAGGAAGGTTAGCCTGGTTGATTGGTTACATGGGGAATTCTACTGGGTTGGGATGGGATATGAATGGGATACACAAAATGGACATATAATGGGAATATCACAGGAGAATATCACCAACAACATGTGATAGCGATAATATCAATGGCCATTTCAGGATCCTAGATTGGAGGTACCTAGCATATATAAGGCCTATGTAAGGGCTATATACCCTCAAAATATGGCCTTATATGATACAGTACCTCCATTTTAGGATCCTGGAGATCTCCCATTGATAATATATCTGGATGAATTTGATCATGACCTCACTGTCACTGGAATGATGCTTAAAGAAATGGAGACTCATCCCGACTCAAATGTGGCCGAAGCTTTCAGCTGTGTTTTTACGCCGCTTCGTGCGTAAACAACCAACTCAGTCCGATATCATCCCAAAAATGGAATGTCATGGTTACTAGGTCAATCTTACATGGGTACTTTAATCCTAACTAGTCTTTTTGTATCCATTGGAATATCTACGTTCACCAGCAAAGAATTTGTCATTTTTTGCAGAGTATCTAAGATTGGCAATGGGAAAATCTCCAAAATGGGGCTTTCTGTGGGGATACCCCCCAAAAAATCGATGGTTTTGTTACGGACAATCCTATTTGGATGACTGGTTGGTGGTGACACTGGTTATAGCTATGTTTAATAGGATTATATTAGGTTAATAACTATGGTGAATATATGTTACTCTTCATTAACTATGGGTAATAACTATGGTTAACTACAGGAAGGTGCCCCCCCAGTTATAAGTTGGTTTATAAACCCCATGAATACTATAGTTATATCTGCCATAAACCATAGTGAAATTGGAGTTATTGGCACCAACTTAGCTAACGAACTGGGGCACCACCTTGTGGGGTGTAAAGCTGATTAAACTGATCATGGGAATGTGATCAAGTTCGTCAACTCTGGCCTGACTAGACACTATGGTGAATATATATGTTACTCTTCATTAACTATGGGTAACAACTATGGTTAACTAGGGTCATGGGTATATTTCACCCATCTTCACCAATGATTCGGATCCCTTTGGTGGAAAATTCACACGATGATCCGATGATCCCAGCGGGCTCTTGGATGAAGTCTCGGGATTTTCACATCACCATGGCATGGGATTTTGTCAGAGCCTGATAAAGGACCAATGGTCATGAAATATGGGATTTTATGGGATTTTATACTGATTTAATGGGATTTTATACTGATTCAATGGGATTTTATACTGATTCAATGGGATATGAATGGGATATACCCTCTGGTAAATGTTTACATAACGAACTGGAAAGATTCACCATGCTATTAATGGGAAAATCAATCGATGATACCCTCTGGTAAACGTTTACAGTTTGCGAAATTGAAAATGGCCATTGAAATAGTGGATTTTTCCATGCAAAATGGTGATTTCCAATAGCTATGTTAGTTTACCAGGGGGTACCATAATTGCTGCTTGGGATATGAGCTACTGAGCTACTGGTTGGTGAGAATGATCATCTTCTTATTAAGTTTCTGAACCTTGGTACCTTGGAGGAATTAATTCGTGAAAAATCAGCCTACCCATGGCTTCCATGGCTTCCCACATCCAGTTTCTACGCAATTTTTCACAGTTTGCGAACTGGAAAATGACTCATTGAGTTCGATTCGATTTACCTGTAAAACATGGGTGATTTATGGTGATTTCCCATAGGAAACCATAAAAGGGTGGAGCTTGCTGTCCCGGCCTTCCTGACAATGGGACTCCACAGCTTGGACGACGTTCTGACCCCTGGTCAGACATCCTGGAAAAACTCAGGTTCAAAAAAATCATGGTTAAACTAGTCACTCATAAAGTGAATTAGTACAGTATATCATATGAAATATAGATAAATATAGTATTCTTTTTTCCCGGGATCAACTCACCAAACTTGTATAGCTCAGTCATCCAAGTTTCTAATTACTACCCTCCCGCCGCGGGAATCTTTCCAAGGCTGCCACAGCCTACGCTGGTGAGAGCTCTCAGTGATGGATGGTGGTGGGGCGGGAAACCAAGAAGTGGGGGAGATCGGTAAAAATGGCTATTCACCATAGCGGATTTAATGATTTCATGGGATCTTCATGGTGATATTCATGGGATATATAACTTGTATAACCAACTGTTGTATGAAATTGGATGATATACCCACATGGTCCATTTTCATAAGTTTTTTTTTGCACCCGTTTTCCATTAGAAGGTCCAAGGGGCAGGGAGGTTGTGTCCACTGCCCAGAATTGCATCCAATTTCAGGGGTTTTCTTTAGGATTTTGATCCTCCATTTTTTTGTCACCCAGCAATGGAACATACCCGGCCTGGTAAACGTTTACAGTTTGCGAACTGGAAAATCACGATATATTTTTCATGGTAAATCCACTATTTCAATGGACATTTTCAATAGCTATGTTTGTTTACCAGAGGGTTATCATCGATTGATTGACAATCCCATATTTTCCCAGTAAAAGATAGGATTTCACACGGCTAGCGGCTAGCCATATGAAATGACCAGCATTTCTCCAGCCCCAAAATCCACAGGTGCAGCCTGAGCAGCCACGACTGAACCGCGCTATGTCGAAGGTGGGGGAGGCTTAGATTGGAGGGGAACCCCAAAATAGATAGAACAGTTTGAAACCTGGAATTATGAGGTAAATATCATCTATACCTTCCTGGAAACAATTTCCTATCTTTCTAGGCGTTATGAGAAAGCCTGCTGGATTTGCTGCACAACTTATAATATATATATATATGTATACGTAATTTATATGTATATAATTATATATATGTATATATACATATATGTATCAGATATATATATATATATTTATACAATTATATGTATATACAATTATATGTATGTATCATATATATATATACACATCATATTAATGTATATTAAACAACAGTGGATACGTCTTGTATTTCATCATGGGTCACCCAAGCCCACCCAAAGGTGGACCCCCCCACTAGAAACTGTAAAGGATGGTTGATGCACGCCCAGGGCACGCAAAAACAACTTCACAGAGATGTGAAAGTTTCGCAAAGTTGATGAGCAACTGCCAGTCGGGTAGGCAAAAGGCTCCATTGAACTTGATGTTTCATGTCGAATCGAAACTTGGAGAGTTCGAAAAAATCATCCAAAAGCGCAATTCCCTAGATTTTGGAGCCTTACCCTCTGGTAAACATACAAAAAACTATGGAAAATCACCATGCTATTAATGGGTAAATCCACTATGAATAGCCATTTTCAAGTTCGCAAACTGTTAGTTTACCAGGCCGGGTAAAAGGATGGTTCTATAGCCCCAAAGTTCTTGATGAACCTCCGAATCTCGAATCGCCAGGAGGCAGTACTTGCTGCGCCCAGGCCGTGGGATCTGGGTTTTTTTTACGCCACCCTGGTTTTGACAAAAAACCCATGGAGTCGTTGATCCACCATTTTTAATGGGAAAACCATGGGAAAACCATGGGAAAACAACAAAAAACTATGGAAAGATCCACCATTTTAAAGTAAATCAACTATTTCAATGATTTTCAATGGGCCATATTTTCTATGTCGCAAATTGTTTCTATGTTTACCAGGCCGGGTATCTTCTAAATGACCATATTTCGAATAGGGAACATCATGATTCACCTTTTCGAAGGGGGCTGGCTTTTTTCCAAAAAAGTGAGGGGTTCCGGGATGGGATTGGAAGAGTTTCCCATTTGACGGAGCAGCGGCCAATCCTCAATCAGTTTTGGATACTGTTCAACTGGAAGGCTAAGAAATTGTGAAATTCCTCAAAACTCTCGACCCCTAAATTGGATGGTTTAGTACTCATCAATTCACAGTTCTGTTGCTACCCCATATTAGGGGTTGTCTCAAAATTGACGGTTGCCACTCCAATTCTGGTACTTAATCATCATATCCAGGATGAAAGCCGCACCATTTTGTGGGTGTATCCACCATTTTGTGACGAACCTTCCATGTTTTTCACGTCTCACAACTTGCATGTGGCCCGCTGCCGTTTTTCTTTCGCATGATGACCTTGCGAGCGCCACGGGCTGTGTGCTTGGCGCTTCCAAATATTTTGAGTATATGGAAACCACGATTCAGAACCTTGTTGAAAGGTAGTTTAATAGAGTATTTTTGTTGCAAAAATGAGGATATATTTCATACCTCGCAATAAACATATTCTTGGCAGGGTATCTAAGTGTAGTAAAACAGGACTCAGGGTGGAGGAAAAAGGAAAGATAGATGGAGCATGACGGAGCCACACCCACTGGAGGGGTCAACATGCTCATATCATGCTGGAAATGGCTCGAAATCCAGGTGTTCCTTGATGAATTCCATATTTTTCTTGGTTATACAGTTATACATTCATTTTGATGAGGTAATCCAGAATTTCCCATCTTTTCCGCTGTAAATTGCGATCTCTGTTGCTCAATTCCCAATGAAATCGGTGAAACTTCTCCCAGATTCCACCCTGCTCCGCGTGCCATGGCGTCAGCAGCGCCTGTGCCTGCGATGCCTGCGATGAGCGCGGGGCAGTTTTGCGCCATGCGGCTGAATCCGGGAGACGATCTGAAGGTTTTTGGGGGATTGGGGGATCAAGGGATTATCAGTGGCTGAAGAAACCATGGTTTATGGTAGATATAACAATAGTTAATGGGGATTATGTCATGGTTTATAAACCAACTTATAACTACTTGATGGCGAACTAGCCACGAATTGGAAGTGGCTTAGTGAAAACCCCAGTGTTTTTTGAGTGGATTAACCCTACAAAAATACCATTTATAACTGGGGTGAACTAACCCACTTACGAGCCGTGGGATGAGCCACCAAGTGGGGGATCAAGGAAAACTTCAACAGTTTCCGGGGGGAGTCCTTCCGAATTTTTTTGAATCAAACAGGATTCTCAATGCAAAAAAAACTTGACCGTGATCCTAAATCACCAGCCATTTTTGGTCCAGTCCCCACATTTTTCCCCCAAAAAAACCATTGCGGTCGCCATCACCGCAGGAGTCCTTACTGGACCTCTGTCGCCAGCGCAACATGGCCGCAGCTTCCGTGGTGACTTGCGTAGGATCTTTGCAGAAGGCATGGCCAGCCGTGGCTCCTGGCTTTGTCATCCCAAAATGATAGGAACATGGTAAGATTTAAGGGAAAATTTACAGAAAACCACCCATATTTTTCATGGTAAAAACCCATGGGTTTCCGGTTTTCAGATTTTCCCGTGAAAACCAATCCATTGAATCATGATAATCATGATATATCATGATGAATTACGGGATTTGGGATGATTGGGATGATTTCAAGAGCCCTATTTTCAGAGAATACGCGATTTTTCTTGGGGGTTCAAAAAGGGGTACCACAAGAATCTACTAAGAATGGGATGGTTCCTGCCAAACATGATCAATTTGTGTTTTTTCAATCGATCCCAATCTGTTGATGTGCGCGCTGGGTCAAAAGTGACAGCAAATCCTTAGATGGACTAGTCATTAGTCACTAAATCCTTTGGGATTGCTTTCAGTAGCTATTGGAAAGTACCTCATGTTCATCATTTTCATTCATTTTGACGAGAAAATAACAACATGATGGGCTGCAATCCAAATGTATCGAGAGATCAACAGAAATAGAGGGGTTGTCTCGGCCGAATCGGCATGGGTCAAATATTCGGAACCCCAAAGCCACAAAAACGGCGGTGCTTTGTTAGCACGTGTTGGGTGCTTGAGTACATGACCGCAAATTTGAATACAGAGCGCGTTTAGAGCCAACCACGGATTTGGGATTTTTTTCTAAGTATCTGTGAAGATTTCTAGATGTCAAGAGATACATCATATCGCAATGGTAATCATGGTAGTATGATGTAGTATATAGATCACAGCGCGGTGTTCACCTCGGGAATGGGTCCCAAACTATTGGAGACTTGATGGCACAACTGGAATCGATGTGGGATGTTGCCCCTCAACAAGCGGAGTAGCCTTGTCCCAGCAAACAATCACCATGTTTCATGGAAAATTTCACTATAAATGGTGATTTTCCATAGTTATGTTAAATTACCAGAGGGTAGCAAACATTGGTCAGGATTGCTCCAATGATAGCTAAATGATAGCCACAAGGAGGGGGAAACCCCGTTATTTACCTTTATATTTGACCTTTTGATCCACCCAGTTTTCCGTCGTTGTATCTGGGGTGTTGGGAGGCGTCTATCCGCTTGGCCGATGCCAATCGTGAGCGTTCAGATCAGGTGCGGGGCCCAAAGTTCTGTGGCTACGACATATTCTAGGTGGATCTGGGATGATTAATTGTCATGACCTTAGAGTTGCAACAAAAAACCGCTTGATGGAATATGACATGAACATTTTTTTGGTCAGATTGCTATTTTTTGACAACAGAAATACCAGAAATCTTGGTGCCACTTTGGAAGCACACATTTCACTGGTCTTTTCGAGGATCAAGCCCTAGATATAAGGGGACCAAGCAACACAAACGATGTTGATCAACGAGTGAATTGTCCATTATCGGCCACTGAAGAAACATACCCTTGTCACTGAACTTATATCTTTGTATATATATATATATGTATTATCTATTATATAATATATATGAAGGTATATACATATACATGTGCTATGTATATGCATTTATATACATGTACGTACACCTCTCATCTTGCTCAGATAGCCGTGTTTGCCGCCATTCGAAATTCGTGTCGTTTCCACCACAGCTGGACCGCGTTTAGAGGAGCTTCACTTTGATGAAAAGTTGGAAATTACTTCCTTGGTGGCTGGGCTGGGATCCAAGGATCATCTGAAGTCCGGTAGGAACGGATATTTTTTGTCACCGCCATTTTTTGGGTGATGTGATCATCCAAAGTTTGCTACATGTCATGAGCTGGTCACTAATTAAGCAGCTATACAAATTGCTTATGTAGTCGAGGGATTGTTCTTCCCAACTTTTTTAAAAAATGTTTTGAGGTCAACTCGTGCCCTGATCGATTCGTTGTGCACACTGCAGACAAACGATTTGGATCTCAAATTTTGACTCCCAAGAATGACCGATATCAGGAGAATTTATGAGAGATTTCTCTCAGCGAATAGCAAAAGGAATCGAAGAAAGGCATGATACAACTCCATCGGCTAATTTTTATCTAATTTGTGGATATCAAAATTTTGTATAAGTACCACCGAAATCGGTTTCTTAGTACAAACAATTTCTAGACGTTCGTTGGTCCAATTTCTAGGCTTCCATTAGGATCCTCAGCACACCCAATGATTTGGGTGATCCCCATGACTGTCTGATCTATATATATATATATATATAATGGGTATATCCTCATAACTAACGTGTATATCATTAATTGATGTTTTTGGGGATTATACAATATTATACATATCTAATCTATATGATACTGTCTATATATATATATGTACATATTCAAGGGCTGTTTTCTTCAGCTTCTATTCTTCATCTTTGATGTGCTGAGTCTCACACTGACTTTGTGGTAGGGATTCGCCTCGTGATTCTTTGGGCATTTTTGGGTATCTTTTTT